>CARXXK010000002.1:107284171-107435812 GCA_949089665.1 Macrosiphum euphorbiae | reverse complement strand
ATGTTCTTTTGCACCCGCAGAAGCTGACTTTATACCTATTAAATTACAATAGGTACTATTTCATAATATGAAATACATCATACATATTATATTATATACTTATTGATTTTTCGAATTTTCTTATAAAATAGGTAACTGTACAAATAATAAAATACTTAATGTTATAACTTGTATAATAATTTCGTGATCGCTAATTCATTATATAGGTAGCTGAAAGGTGTGTCACTGAATCATAATATATCATAATATTATAAAGACTAAATTTAGATTTTGGTTTTGGATATCGGTACCTATTTATTTTTTTCCTATTTCCTAACTGGTATTTTTGATTTCGTTTTCAGTTTTGATATCGGATTTCGGGTTTTCACGGTTTCAACTATTATTCAAAATCAGTATCCAATATCGGTTTCAAGCCCAGGTTAAAATATACCTACAGATTTTGATATTTTAATTTAATTTTATATTATAGTTATAATTATCAAATATAAAAGATACCTAGTCCAGTAGTCCATATAGTATTGTATGCAACTATGCAAGCAAAACAGTTTTAAATATGAGCATTTTAATTTGTCTTTATGAATATTGGACCAATAAAAGTTGTGCACCTGCTGAAATTTAATGGAATTACGCTAATGCACTAGCCAATATTATATAATACAATGATCGTTAATGTTGTTGAATCCACAGAGAGACGTTTTATACAAAAAATAATGAAATATAATATTATGTTTTAGATTTAGCACTTTGTCACTCGGTAATTATTTTGAATGTACCACGGCGTATAGTGTATGCAATATTGATACTTAATACTTACGATTGACTATTATAGACTTCCCACCTCCTGATTATTATAATGACCCATTTACAATTGCGTCCTGTGTAAATATTTTCAAATTATGAATAAACAATGATGTGTGTAATAATAATTTTAAGGTCATTTAATTAGATGATCATCATTATTCGATGCCACAATGTTAATCATAAAAAGAACTAATATATTATTTTAGTTTCAGTTTTTAAAAGCTTTCGAAATGACGACTGTTTTCAAATAACCTTAAGTCCTATTTTAATATTGCAAGTGTAGGCTTCATTGATATTCATATTACTGTGGAGCCAACCGGATTTGGTTCAAAATAGAACTCAACGTTAACTTTTTCTAGAACAAGCATGAATGGTTGTTTTGTTAATAATGCACTCTTATATGTTCATCAGTTCAAAAAAGATTGGTTTGACCTTCGAACATTCCATATATTTAAATTTTGGATTATCATTATCGCAGCAAAATTATTAACCAAATTGATAATTAGGTATATATTGATTATTTTTGAACATGAATAACTCAAGGATGTAAAATTAGTTTAATTGTTAGACTTGTACATTATACATGATTGAAAACATTTGCGATTGCGAGATAAAAATTAAATATAAGTTACAGCTATAATAGGTAATATGTCAAACGAGCATGTCGAAAATATAATTTTGCGAAACCTTTAAAATAAACCATTCCCGAATATAGGTACTCTTAAAATGTTGCCAATATCAAAATCAATAATTTTGGAAATATTTAGTAAAATATTTTTAGTAATATTTGCAAACGAATATTATGAAAACGTGCACTTATCTGCCATTAACTGACGTGACAATATTTTAATTATACACTTTTTTAAATATATTATCAAATGGCCAATAATCAGTAACATTGGAAATAGTAAGCCAAACAAACTAATTATTTCTGAATGTGGAACACGTTTTGGGGGATGTACCTCCAACCATGCTAGTTCGTTTGGAGTGAAATCTTTCTGTACACTGTGTTAAACAATTAATATTTATACCTGTTCAATACTACCTTGTGATGTGTGGAGCCACAAACCTATCCAGTATGTTAGACTATAAACATTAAGTTCAATATTGAGATATAATGGTAATGAAAAATAGGCATCATATTTATAGTACCTTCTAATAATCAGTCGATGTAAAAAAAAACCATAGGCTAATTAAAGTCATATTGCTGTTAATATTTTAATATAAATTTATTTTTTCAATGTTTCATTTTCTATGAAATGTTCTAACCTACTTTAAGTGGAAGTAAGTATATGACTACCCGGCTGATATAAAATGTGAATTATATATTGATTTAATACTTATCAATATTTCATGTTTTCTAGAATAAGCATGGATTAATCTATATAGGTAGCTAGTTTATTTATTATACTTTTATAATTTGTATCCAGAAGTTTACTCAAGGGTGGAACAATTTTTTTTTCAAGATGAATTTTTCAAGTAGAAATTAACTTACTATAAGTTACTTTCTGTACACCAGACCCAAAGTCAAAAATACATGTATGCACAACCGTTGTCACTAACGGAATACGATTAGTACTCTTCAAATTGTAACATTAAAATGAAACGAGCACTTTCGGATTCTTACGAAGAAAATACCACAGTATTAGTTGTTATCCATAATAATACCTTGTGAAAAATGAAAGTTAAATTTAAGAATGTAATTCCTGTAGTGGAAAATTCAAGTGGGTACCTATTATCTGTAGTAAGTTATTTTATTTTTGATTATATGTATATCAAAAAACAAAATCGATGAAGTCAAAAATAATTTTTATATTTATAATAATATGATATCGACACACAATTTTTATATTTTATTTACATTTCGATCAGGCTTAACAAATTTTTTAATAATTTATAGATTATAATTCATACATTAAACGGAATTTTTAATTTTCAAAGTATTTCAAATACTTGGAATTCCAAAAAGGATCAGGCCAATAATTTGCATGTAATTGTCACGTATTTGAACACGGTTGGTTCCGCAACTCTATCGTCATCTGTCGGTTCGCAAAAACGGTTTTCCTAATTGGCACGTGTCCCCAGCACCCCCCCCCCCCCCAAACACAACACGAAACACTTGGAATTGCAAAAGTGTTTGCACGTATATTTGAATAACTATTATATCATATTCCTAAAGAGGGGAATGATATTCATTCGTTTCTAAATCATTCAATTTTTTTGAAATAAATATGTTTAAATTTAATTTTTTTGATAATATTTAATAATTATAATTTTTATTTATTCTGTATTATTCCACAGATCATTTTTTATCAAACCAGCATATTAGGTATGTTTAAATATAATATTGTATTGAAAAAAACAGTATAATGCCTACTATAATAATATAACAATAACTGTAATAATATAATTAACCACGAACTATGATTTAGAATAATTCTGTGATAGTAACTTAAGGGGGCTGCACCATAGCATATTTTAAGGAGTACTATTTAGGCAATTCATGTGACATATAAATTAATACTGTATCTAATCTATGTGTGAATAGTAAATGAACAAACAAGAGATTTTTAAAATAAAATTTATAAATTATTTTAAAATCTCTGATGACAAAGTAGATGCATAATCCCGTTATCGCGTTGATGCGCTAATTCCTGCTAATTCGGCGGGCGCATGAACAGGGGTCTTTCAGTTTAGCAGTCTGCAGCCTTAATTCTCGAACGCTACTTCATACATAGAATCACTTATTTTATTGTGACATTTTTCATATAATTTATTAGCCATGCATGGCACGTTAATTACGGATGAAAATAATTCTTAAAGTTGCGTAAAGCCTTGACCAGTATCAATCACACCCGTCGTAAATGCCATATTAACGTCTAATTTTTTCGAATTTTGTGGATTTTCTGTAAATATTTTTTCTTTTAATCCACAAACTTCACATTTTAAAATAAATGTACTACGGAACCGTGTCTTAGGATTCTGTTCGTTCTACTACCTCCATGCGGACACCGTACGATTCTACGATCTAAAGCATTACACACTTTACACGAGAAAAAATTACACACGAACGATATTATTACGTAGGAATGAATAGATCAGGAAAGTATTCAACGCGAATAAAAAAAGTCGGAAAAATATTACGTAGGTACTTAGGTAATCAGTGGCGTCCGCAGGGGGGGGCTAACGGGCTAAAGCCCCCCCCCCCTATTGCCCGTATTATTATTACTTTTTAAAAAAAATATGAATCAAGTTTAAACTGTCAACTATAGTCTATAGTAAGCAAGACGTAACTTTCATATATGTCTTACCAGAATGAATTCATTTTTGAAAAAACATTGTATTTGCATACCAATTTTCATAAATTATCTGTAATTTTCGGTAAAAAAATGAACTACTTGTATGGAAGACCTTGTATTAAATTGTCTAGCCTTAGCTATACATATTTAATATTTTATAAGTTTGAACTACAAATTAACTGTGGTTAAATTGTTTTGAACTTTAAATGCATATGTAAAAAAAAACTTGCGTATTACATTTTTAAGCTTTTCGATCGGATAAATAATTTTTTATTGACATTTATAAAAAAAAAATTTAATTAGTCAAATACAATCCAAGTGAGGACTATATAACCAAGCAGGGGCGTATATAGGATTTTCTTTAGGAAGGGGATATCAAAATTTGTTTTGTGCTATTGCAACTTTTTGTTAGTTAGGTACCTACTCCATGTAAGGTATATAATAATAATAAATGTTGTGTAATGTCACTCACATGCCCACAGGATAACAAAATTATAAATAACAACAGTACTGCAGCAGTTTGTACTTTATACATGGAAAAAAAATGGGTAAGGGAGGGGGTCTATCCCCCATATCCCCCCATAAATACGTCACTGTAACCAAGCTATTGTTAGCAAACAATTTAAATAAGTTTTCATTTTTTTTTCTCCAATTAGGTACTTTTAAAAGCACTGAGCAGATTCAATTTCGACCTCCTAAAAGTACCAACTAGATCCAATTTGCTTCCAAAAACATACACTGGGCATCGAAGCTTATGATAAGAGCATTTTTTCTACCAGAAAAGTTGAAAAGTTACAAACATTTTAAAATACCTCAAATAAACGTCTGAAATTTTTAGACTGGACAAAATAAAAATTAATTTGTAACTAATTTTCAAGCCCCCCCCCCCCCATTGAAAAATCCTGCGGACGCCACTGTAGGTAATAGTCCGGAAATTATTAGGTACCTACCTACGCAAGAAAATATTTTAAGGGAAAGTAGGTAATAAAATAAATTACAAAATAACATAAATAAACCTAACATTCAAGCCCGCTTTAAGGGGGGGTCCGGGGTGGTGGGCATGGCTATAAATATTTAGAATTTATTAACAAAAGTACCTACTCTTTACTGATTTATAATCACAGATATAAAATTTATTTTATATCTGTGTTTATAATCCAAGACCACGGTCTTATCTTCTAAGACCGTGTCCAAGACCGTGATTACAGGAGTTGCGCTTATCACTAGTCGGTTGTCTTTTGTTTACGTCGTAATTTAGATTATTGAGAATATTATTATTTTTTTGCCGTGCGTGTATGTATGTCTGGCTAAATATTAAACGGGCGCTTTTCAGACGTTCATTTTTAATAATACAAATAATATTTCATCAAATTCGAGACTGTGAAATCAAAAAGTTATGTTTCATCCACGTGCTTTGTACAGTACTCGGTGAGATTGCAGTAGACATATTATGTATGTATTATACTTTAAGCATAATATACCTTTAAAAAATACAACACGCAATGCCTAACCACCCAACTATTCTATAGATGACTGCCACGAGAAAACTTACACCTCAAAACACAACCATTGGTCTACGGGATACCGGAATACAGGTGTCGTATACATTCCAAGACTGAGTGATCGAGGCAACCCGCGTCCATTGATCGAGTTATCTTTTCTAAGTTCCTACTGCGCACAATACAGATAACTGTCTACTGATTAGGCCAACTTCAATTCCCGACTTGTGGCAGTTATTGGTCTCGTTTTAAAAATGCACAAGTGTATAGTGTGTGGCAATACATCTAATAACACCTATGTCGATCGCCAAGAAGTTATTTATCATGGGTGAGTATCCATATGTTCTAGAAATTTAATCGCTCAAACTGTTGTGAAAAATATGCACATGGATTTTTGAATCATATTATTGACATGGTTCAATATCCTGGTGCGGGATACTGTGAAATAATTTTCAACCTGTTTAGCTTAGTAATTTATTTGAAAATCTAAAAATTTGGCTTATTATGATAAAAGTGATTGCATAGAATCTAAATTTTACAGAGACGAACATATTGGAAAAGCAGTTGTAAATAATTTTAAATCACCAAGACGGCCATCTGGACTTACTAGAAACAATGAGGATATGAGTAATAAAAATATGCTGGTCAGTAATAAGTATTAATATTTTTAATAAGCATTGTCAATACAATCTGATGTCTTACATTTTTATGATTTTCCATGCTTTTTTTATTGGTAGGGCCACGGTTTTCAACGTCCTGGATTCTCTTTTTTAGTAATTTAGTGCTTCTAATAAGACATCAGTATTATTCTTGTCCATTTATATTTACAAAATAGTTATCTGTGTTCTTATTTTGTTTTTTTTTTTTTACGATTATGCAGTGTTTAAGTGAGTTTTTTATTTATGTTATATTATGTACACATATGCCGGGTTGCATGAACGCCCGTTAAATGTTTAACGAGCCGTTAGCGCGCTAACGAATGATTAAAATTTTATTCATCTGTTAAACAATCTTTAAACGTTCAATAGTTTTATTGGGCCGTTAAAATATAGGTTACCAGCTCATTAAACTAATGGGCCGATTTCGGCTCTTTAAATTTTAATTATTCGATAATCCTACAGTTATCAGTTATCACGCATACGTATTCAGGTGTCAGTAGTACGTCGTCACTATACCTACCCTGTAGTTGGTCGTACTTACTAAATTTTTTTCTTAATACTTATAAGCTATAACCGAAAATAGTAAAAATGTCGAGTTCTGATTCAAGTTTATCGATTTCCGATGATGAATTGGTTTTGGGTATTTTGTGTCATTTACCTAGACCGAGGTTATTTAGAGATCGATCAAATCCTTTGGAGGAATTTGATGAACAGAACCGAAAACGCCGAAGAAAGATTAAGTACAGACTAGTAAATAGCAGTAAAGCATTTAGCAATTATTGTTATTATACATATTCAAAATTAAAAGTTCAAACAGCTGTTGATACAGTATCTAGATCATATGATTTTATCACTTTTTCTGTGATAAACTTAAATTTCTACACTAACCTCGGTATCATGTTTAATACCAATATATTTTTATTGTACGATTTGTGCAACCCAAACGCTTCTGTAAAAATATTTAACGGCTCGTTAAAACTGTTCATTAAATAAATTTAAAGTTCGGTTTCATGCAACCCGGCAATTTGTTAAAAAATTGATCTATTGTAATCTATGGTAAGAACATTATCTGTGTTCGAATGTTGGTTACACAGATAACAAATGTTCGTGTGGCATCCTTTTAATTGATTCCTATTTTTCTTATAGATTAAAACTACCTACAAAATACAGATATTATAAAGAATAATATAAATAGTAGCGTTCCATAAATTTAAATTAAACATTCAGAAAATAAATGATTTTTTGAGTGCATATTTGAAAATTTTAATGCATACTGTATATTAATATTATATTTATGCATTTTTAAGATTTTTTAGCGCCTTTATAGTTGGTTATTAATGCATACAAATCCGTGCTCCAGTTATAAGTATTTCTAACTCTGACAAATTAATGTGGAGACACTCCATATAATATTATGCTTATGTAATTCAAAATGTATGTTTTAGGTTAAAAAAAACCTAAAATGGCTTATGGTATAATATATATATGTTAAAAAATATTGTTTTTGTAACAAGTTAATATAATGTAAATAAATTTATTTCAAAAACATTTATTTTCTGAAATAACGAGTGTCTTAAGTTAGATGGAAAATCCTATATATTGGTTACTTATGAAAATAGTTTATATTTTAGTTATACTTATATTTTATTTTATAGATTGCTGAAAAGAGAGAACTTGTATTACAACTAAGAAAAACCATGGCAGAAACTAAAAGAAATCGACAACACAGATTCCAGACTCAGAACCATCAGGAATTTTAAATATTATGAAGCCATAAATATTTTGCATTGTATTACATAATATTCATACATTTTTATTTTTCATTTTGGGTTGAATCCGTAACAAAGTATATATTAAAATTAATAGCTAACAAAAATATTTAAAATGTATACAATTTATAAAATTGTATTTATTTTGTATCATACAGAAGTAATTATTATTATTGAGTTGGAAGGAAAAAACTAAAAAAATAGGAACTTTTATTGTGATTTACAAATTAAATTAATATAAAAATTTACTAATTTGAAATGAGTTTTTTATTTTTTAATAAATTTTACGAAAATTCTGTAGAGGTACACCACTGGTATGACAAATCATTTATTGCAAATA
This sequence comes from Macrosiphum euphorbiae, assembly GCA_949089665.1. Taxonomy (NCBI): domain Eukaryota; kingdom Metazoa; phylum Arthropoda; class Insecta; order Hemiptera; family Aphididae; genus Macrosiphum; species Macrosiphum euphorbiae. The sequence continues at coordinate 107,427,445 of CARXXK010000002.1, read as the reverse complement.
AAAATAATTACAATTTCCGGTTCCGCTCTTCATATGATTATTATGATATTCTAATTTCATTCAATACGTATATTTTCACTTTGTTATATTATATTCTGATGTCATAATATGTAATATTTATTATTTTAAATAAAATCTTGGGAAAAAAATAATCATCAAATCATATTTTTATGTTATCGTCACAAAGATTCTACAACGATAGAATATAATATAATATGATTATTTTATACTTATATTATAACATCTGTGCTTACATAAACGGTTCCATCTGTGCTCAGATGATAGCCATCGATCATCGGCCAGATCTACACAACGGCATTCGACTATCGTTGAAATATTTTCTTCAGTGGGTATAATTTATTTATAAGACTGCTATGACACTTTCGTTTTGAAAAACAAAATTAAACTAGTCATTTCTAGCGATGTCATAGTATTTATATACATATTATAATTATATTACCTATATATATTATATTATACATATTATAATATTTTTTTTTGTCGGGTGCTAAGGCTTCAACAACTGAGGTCATTAGTTTGGAGTACTGTAGGGATTGGATCAGGTTATAAACACGTGTGTGTTTGTTCGATAAATTTCGATGTATACGGTAATATTAGGTATAAAGGTATACCCACACAGCATTTGGGAAATGATAATATTTTGTGAATGTCTTAAAGTGGTTGAATAATGCTTATTTAACTAATAATACTTTATACATATATTCTTCTTATGATAAAAAAATATTGTACTATATTATTGCATAAAAATGTTGACTTAATATTTTTATAAAGTTTCCGTAGAAATGTTTTTTGAAAATATATGATTAAAATACTTTGAAAATGTTTTTTTATAAAATATTTCAAATATATGAGCTCTTGGGCCAAAGAATATAACTAAAATATTTCATAATTATTTACGCAACTTTTAAAAATATTTTTACCATAGTTTTGAAATATTTTTATGCTTTATATGTATAAATATAATATATCGTAGAACAAAAATCATGTATTGAAATCATTAATTCCTAATTTTTATTCCACTGTTAGATATTCAGAATACCATAATTTTATATTGTATTATAATATTGTGTTACAAACCATCAATGCTAAAAGAAGACAAATGTGTAGAAGTGAATAATTTTATTAAATATAAATGTTTGGAAACTTTTCCGAATTTGTTGAATTGCCAATAGACACACATCAAAATAGTACCTAGATTTGATGGAAAATATGTTACACTCCAAACTCTGTGATTTGTTAAAATTGTTTAAACTGGCTTACGGTTCATTGCTTTTGGGGTTCTACACAACCAGCTATATCAATTTGCTTTTTAATGTTTATTTTATGTTTTCAATGGTTTTCCACAAAATCTATTTTGGTTTTTGTTGTAACTCTAAGACGAATGAACGTATATACGTGAAACTGGTTGATTATATTTTCATTTTCTATACATGATAAAATTTTCAAAATATTTTGATATGTTTTGAACTGTTTAGGGATATTTTCAGTTTCCCATTTTATTATTTTTTATTTCTATGAATGTCATTAAATCTTTATTTGTTAAATAAAAATACTTGAATAATTAATACAAAGCTCCTACTATATTGTTATTTGTTACACTGATATTTGAAAAATACTAAAAATCCTTAGTCACAGTTTTTTGTTATAAGTATTTAAAGTTCAAAATTCGATGGCTAAGAGGCCAAAAGTTGTATGTCCCAAACACTAAATTTTTCGGGAGAGCAGTTTTAAGATTTTAAATTATTCTACACCAAATAATTTGCGTTGTAGATTTTTGTTTTTCGGTGTTGCAACTGATTTATTTGTAAAATATTCTGTAGATTACATAAATTATTGCTTTTAGGTTTTAAAATTTTTTCAAACGTAATTATAATGTTTCTTTTAAATTTAAATGGGACTTGTTATGAATGGCAATTATAATATATTTTTACCGTGGACATATAAGGTTTTGATGGACATATTAAAAGTTGTTAATTTAATTAAACTCTAATTAATTTATTACATAAATAGTTAAAATGTACGTAAGACTTATTTTTTTAATATAAAAAATTCAATTTGTTTTTAAAATTGCAGTAAAAAAGTAAAAATATAAAATATATTGGAATTTTTTATTGAATGTGAAAAATAATAAAGTAGCATTTTTCATCAAATTTTTAGTCAAATAAAACCAGTGTTTAATGATATTTTATGCTAAGTGAAGATATCATATTATTAAGTGTAATTTAAAATTAAAAATTTTTATTATTTAAAATTAAAAATTTTTATTATTTAAAATAATACGTCCGGACATATTATTTTTTTATAAATAGATAAACAAATTCAATATTATCTAAAACATTACACGTCCAAAATTCAATAAATTGTTTTTGACAAAAGTAACAAGTCCGGACTTGTTATATTTGTCCGCTTAATATTTAGATCATGTTAAAATATTTATCGTATGTCTCATTAAATTAGGACTTGTTATATGTGTGCACTAAAAAAACATATCTTGCACTAAAAACACAAAAATTAAAGTATAAATAAAACATGTTTTAATCATGATATTGACTTATAATGTTTTACCGAATCAAAAAGACGACCCAGATAAACCCTATGAACTAATAAAACAATTTTGAGAAAAATTGGACATACAACTTTTGGCCTCTTAGCCATCGAAATATTGACAAAATACGTAAAAATGAAGAAAATTTGCAAATCATTTTAAGTTAGAAATTCATAACAAATTTTCTTTTTATATCTGAGATATGAAAATGTAAAACAAGATTCCTCATAAGTTTGTCTACCTTTATCAAAAAAAAAAAAATGTCTACAAGAAACTCAAATTAGATTGTTATGAGCGTTTAAAATTCATATTTTTACAACATTTGATATTCACTCGATTTCTCATGTAACGATTTTCTTCTTTTGTGATTCAATTGCGTCATGCTAAATATTTTCAAATTATGAATAAACAATGATGTGTGTAATAATAATTTTACGGTCGTTTAATTAGAGGATCATCATTATTCGATGCCTACAATATTAATCATAAAATAAATAATATTTATTCTTTAATTTCAGTTTTGGAAACAAGCTTTCGAAATGACGACTGTTTTTCAAATAACCTTGAGTAATATTTTAATGTTATGCAAGTGTTATGGCTTGATTGATATTCATATACTGTGGAGCCGACTGGATTTTTGGTTCAAAATAGAACTTCAAAGTTTAACTTATTTCTAGAAATAGCATGAATGGTTGTTTTGTTAATATGCACTTATTTATATGTTCCAAAATGATAATTAGGTATATATTGATTATTTTTGAACATGAATTTCTCAAGGATGTAAAATTAGTTTAATTATTATATTTGTACATTATACATGATTGAAAACATTTGCGATTGCGAGATAAAAATTAAATATAAGTTACAGCTATAATAGGTAATATGTCAAACGAGCATGTCGAAAATATAATTTTGCGAAACTTTTAAAATAAACCGTTCCCAAATAGGTATAGGCACTCTTAAAATGTTTCCAATATCAAAATCAATCATTTTGGAAATATTTAGTAAAATATTTTTAGTAATATTTGCAAACGAATATTATGGAAACGTGCACTTATCTGCCATTAACTGACGTGACAATATTTTAATTATACACTTTTTTTAAATATATTATCAAATGGTCATTAATTAGTAACATTGGAAATAGTAAGCCAATCAAACAAGGTAATTATTTCTGAATGTTGAACGCGTTGGGGGATGTACCTCCAACCATGTTAGTTCGTTTGGAGTGAAATCATTCTGTACACACTACACTGTGTTAAACAAATAATATTTATACCGGTTCAATACTACCTTGTGATGTGTGGAGCCACAAACCTATCCAGTATGTTAGACTATTAAGTTCAATATTGAGATTTAATGGTAAAGAAAAATAGGCATCATATTTATAGTACCTAACTACTGATAATCAGTCTGTTATTCGGTTTAAAAAAAAACCATAGGCCAATTAAAGTCATATTGCTTTTTAATATTTTAATTATATATATATTTTTTAAATTTTTTCACTTTCTATGAAATGTTCTAACCTACTTTAAGCGGAAGTAAGTATATGACTACCCGGCTGATATAAAATGTGAATTATGTATTGATTTAATACTTAACAACTTTGAATTTAATTAATAATTGTAAAACTATGAATCAAATTTATTTAAGAGATTCAAAAAAATCTCAATATTTCATGTTTTCTAGAATAAGCATGGATTCATCTATAGCTAGTTTATGATAGGTACGCGCTCAATTATTATACTTTTACAATTTATTATATAGGAACCTACTACCTATTATACTTCGACATATGTGTATAGTTATTGTATCCATGACACAATGCAAACACATATATTTTATTGTACACAATAATATGACCTCTCTTGATTTTAATGTTATAATTCGTAATAATGTATTAATTTTGTGTTTACTCGAGTAATCCATTACAGCTCTACATACTCCCACTTTTTAAATAGGTAATATTAAAAGTAAACAAGTTTACAAGGGTGAAATTAAAACGCATGAACTTGACGTTCGGTATAGATACACAAATAACGATTTTGGTAAACATTTCATTAATAATATAGGTCTAGTAGTACTGGTGGTATATGGCTTACTTAATTCTGTGTGCCATGACATTAGACCTTTTAAAGTTTTTAATTAGCCGCCGTTTGGTGACCACCCTCTGTTCTGTATTCGTATTATTCGGGCTGTTTATGTTAAAAAAGACCATGGTCCGCGCTTGGTGGGCATGTGTGTGTGGTCTGTTCCGCCGTTGAAATGCAATGTCGGGCTTGTACATGAAATATCGGAGTACCATAAATTCTTTTAATTTCATATATTTCGAACTACCATTTCAGAAAAGACGAAATTCGGAATGTACAGGCCTCGAATTTACAATATTTGAAATTAAAAAAAACATGAAATATATTATTTGTAAGCTATATTAATGATTTGGAAACCATTAATTTATAATGAACAAACCATGAAAGTGGTTATCCTGTGACCAACTTATGGCGGTGCTGCATTGCAAGTCGAGGGATATTTTCATTTTTTTTTTTGTTCGAGAGCAGCGCAGCGAGCGAGAGGAAACGTGGGCAACAATGTAAATAATATACGATGTTTTTCACGTCGGTGTCACTTCTGATCACTGTAGGCTTTCTTCTAAGTTAATTGCTCGACGTAAAGTTCACACGCTCGTAAATGCAGATCTATATTAAGAGTTACGACGATCTGCGCAAGATTTACCCTAACGAGGTCAACAAGTAGTAGCTTAATAGGAATTAATATTTATTATTGATTTTAAGTTTTGTATTTTTTTTAACGTTTGTTTGATATATTTTAACACATAGGTTTATAATAATATACCTACTTCGGCTACAACAACAACATTCCTTGCTTCATGGAGTAATTTAAAAATTAATATTTCAATGTCATGAAATCTGATTTCTCGAATAAAAATATAATTAAAATATCTTGGCCATAAATTGTAACGTGAAAAATATGATTGTATTTTTATCTTGGAATTTGTGATTCAAATATTCTAATGTTAAAAACGATAAGTTTAATTTTGAATTATTTATTGATTTAAAATTATTTATAAGACAGTAGTGAAGATAAATTTTACAATACAAGGATTAGTCGGGTATCTAGTACCTAGTAGCGTATATTATATTATCTATGTATATACTGTATATCCATTATCCGCTGAAAATTGTATATTATATTTTATTTTGAAAATAAATAAAATTATATAAGTGTTACATTAGCTTATATAAAATAAAAAAAATGTTTTAACATTTTGAAAGAAGCAATTTTTAATACAATTTGATTTGATCAATAGTACCTAAATAAATAAAATATAGTATAAGTATTCTTTACTGAGTGACCTTTATTTTTCAATTTCTTTTTTTTAAAAGTGGTGTTTTAAAAGTCCATAGCGTAATGCATTTTAAAGTAGGTATATCACAGCCAGTTGAATCTGGTGTTCTGGTTTCACCACAGAATATTATTATAATATTAATTTATTATGTTATTATGTAATTGCAAATTTAAAGAAAAGGTTTTCATCTGATAGTCTTGAAATGGCTGAAGCTGTAGACAATTTCATCAAATAAGATTTTAAAAAGAATGAATTGTTTATTTATCATTATATTTATGGGTACCTACTTGTAACTTTTAAAGTATATTATTATATTTTAGAAACACAATGACATTTTAAAATGCAATTTTTTCGGCAAAAATGAATTTAACCTACTGTAGCCCAATGCCTCTAATAGTAAAATATATTACTCTATTCATAATATACACTTAATAATATTATATCTTCGTTCGGAATCGTTTTTCGTATACCTGCACCTGTACAGCAGAGCGTTAATCACTTACCTGCGTTTTTAGTCAGTGTTATTGTCTCAAAATAAAAAAAAACCTTATATAAATGTGCTTTTTATTAAAAACTGAACATTTCCGTATAAACTATAGGACATCTGGCACACCTATCTTAAAAATATATTTATAAGTCTTCTAATAACATGTGAAAATGATAGTATGTAAGATGCAACTATACTGATCTGTTGGACTTCAAAATATTGAACTAAGAAAAATTAAAATCCAAATATTTCAATCTTTTTATACAATAATATTATTCACACACATAGGTAAATCATTGAAGTATAACATATTCTGTTGTCTCTATGTAAAAAAAAAAAAAAAATACAATTAATTAATAATTACAAAAATATTGATTATAATTACAAATTATAATAGCCTGCCCTTGCAATTTTTTGACCCACAGTGGCACATAAGTCTTTTGTCTTTCACGCTGCCTATCATATAATTATAATCCCAGGCTAGTTCGGTTCCTGCTCGAATATTTGATAGTGCAAAGTATGACACCCATGGAAATCTAAGGTCATGTGTATCGATAAAAACATTTTGAATAAATATGTTTGGGTCACAAGAATGATTAAAATAGCGACCTATGTTCCCATTGACCTTAGCATCCAACGTGTAGATGCCACGGTCTTTATCTAGGTAGCTTAGCAAAGATGTGTTTTTACTTTCAACTTTTTGTTGAGTATTTAACTTAGATAATTCATGTTTTCCATCAGATTTTGTATTTGTATTTTGTAAATTCTTCCGTAACGACATTCTAGATTCAAACATACTCATTTTACTCTTGATTGCCCAACTAGGATTAAACTCTTCATCATCAGATGAACTAGTATAATCTTCACTTTCATCTTCACTTTCATCTTCAATTTCAGTCTGGACCACATAACTTTCATATCCATCTTTGATCTCTTCAACTGTATCGAGAAAGTCCAAATCTGCCAGATATTCGCCCCAGTTTAACGAAAAATCATTATCAGCATCTTTCTCTGTGCGAACCACCCCAAGAAATGTACAAACAAAACTACCTTTGGGAATATCAGTGAGCGTTCTCACTCCCCAGCCTTTTGTTTCAGTTAAAAACAGTTGCAGTGACGTCTTCAGTGGTTCCTGAACAACACGATTTAAACAAGTTTTCTTACATTTACAGTTGGAATTACATTCAAAAATACCCGTGATTACTTGTTTATGTAGCCGTTTGAAACTGTAGCCAACGCTGCCATGGTCTTTGAAAATAGCGGGATAATTTTTTGGACCCTCGTAAGTAAGTTGCCAACAGGAACATTTATTTTTGTCTTCGCAATTATCAATACAATCGCATCCACATAAAAATTTGGGGTCTATATTTAAATTAACGTTAGGGCTAGTTATACGTTTTGTTATATACTTTATGTGGTCTGGTACTAAGTCATTCAAACTGTTGAAAACGCTTATTGGTTTAAACTCCATCTCATAAGATATGTCTTGTATACGAATAAACACTTTTGGTACTGTGAACCAAGATAGAGGATTCACCAAATAATCAAAATTAAATAAGTCCATTGTCATTTGGCTATTACCATAACTTGTCAGTTTCAAGTAATTGTACATTTTGTCTTCATCGTCTATATTAAGCCCGCAAGGAGTGGTATACATTACTTTTCTTAATTTTAACTTTTCGTCTGTTAATACAGACCTCGTAAATCCATAATGTAATGGAATGGTTAAAACATTCATACATTTTGTTTGACTGTAGTCATAGTGAACCCATAACATACAAAAATGAGAACACTCGTGGTGCTTGTAAGGAAGCGGTTTTGGACAGTTTGCTGGTATTTCAATTGATTTAATTACACCATTACTTCTGTGAGGTTTTTGAGTATTGTCACTGTTGTCAATGTCAACACTTTTTTCATCTTCAGTTAAATTTTCTATTACAATATATGGTCGATTTAATAACTTATTAACATCAGTCAACACTGTACCACGTACACGCTTATCTTGATTGTTACTATTTAATTGATTATATATTGGGCTTAACCTGTTTGAGCCCCGATACATCCATTCTGTGTGTTCGACCTTCATATCAAGAAATTTTAACTGTACTAATGATGCATCTATGTTTTTCACTTTAGCTGAACACCATAAGTTTCTTAGCTCTGTGCGTACTACTTGTTTTTTATTAAACTTCACCATAGGCCGTTCTGGATAGTTCCTTAAATATGTCTTCACAGATTCTCGAATATTTTCATGTAGATCGTCGCATACATTTGGTGACTCACCACACACGAGGCGAATATTCTTATGGTAAGCATACTGTGTATATCCATCATCAAAGAAAATCATGTACCTAAGGCAGATCAAAAAAGTGTTTTATTATAAGCTGTGATAATTATATAGGTTAGTTATTTGAGAAAATTGTTAAGCTGCTCTTTGTCTGCTTTTAAACAGTACAACATTTTTTAAAAATGTGAGCAGTAGGTACAATTTTTTTTCTTTAAATTGACACTAATATTTTTCAAAATATCTTTCACTGTCTCATAGGTAGGATAAATTATTGTTATTTGATATTAAATAAGATTGTTGTTACTATATTATTTTATTTAAATAATGGGATTATGTAGGTATCTCCTAATAATAATAATAATAATAATAATAAAATTTGTTTGGGCAGTATGATAAACTTAATAAAAATAAATTACCTAATGACTAATATTATAAGTTTCTTTTAAAACCGTTGCTGATTTGTTTAATGTTTTTAACCATTTTTCAGTAAATTGTTGAGTCCTTCATTAAAGTTATTACCTCTATTTTATTCAATTTAAATTTTAGGTTCTATGACATGACAGACATTATTATGGATAGATAATATAGATATCTTGCATTGAACCGTAGGTATAAACCAATTTTTTATATTAAAAACCTGGCAACAGAGACTAACATTTCATGACTTCCTATAAATTCATGGATTGATATTTTATTTAAAATTTTTTACTGTTAAAATTATTATATGTACCTATATAATTTAATATGCAAAATATATAACGGTGTACATAACTTGGTTACAGATGGATAAATTAACTTAGTTATTAAAACATTTGGAAAGAGATAAGTTCTAGTCTAGGTAGGTACAAAACTATTTTTTTTGTTTAGAGTTTGTCTATTATCAAGTATAACAAATGGTCAGTAATTTTAATATAATATCTTCCGGTGCTGACTAATCACAATAGTGATTAATTATATTTAATTTTATACTTATTTATTTAAAATTTTTTTTTGTTTCAAGTAGGTAGTTCAGTTGATTAAACATAATACATTTATACTCTATTATATTTATGAAAATAAAAACTATTTTATATTTTATTTAAAAAAAATAATTTTCTAATAAATACTTAATAAATAATATTAGGTATATTATTAAATTCAATATTATTAGTCAATAATAAACTTTAAAAAAATATGGGGGTGGGAAATGTCCGCATAAAAAATATATTGGGGGGAAAATGTCCATTTACCACAAAGATTACCTACTCTGTCCAGTGAGAGAACGCACTTGAGCACCAACCAAAACTGGTTCCCCCCCATGAAACACATTGCCATTGGGGAACTGGTTTCGGTAGCACGGCAACATGAGGGAATGCGCATTCTCTCGCTGGACAGGGTATACCTACCTAAATTATTTATTAAAATTTATTAAACAGACCTGAAATTGTTGAATTTTTTTGGTGGTTCTCCAATTACTCCTACATAGAATTTATCCGTCAATTGAATGTTCATATCTTGGAATTTGGCGATCACTCTACTGCCTACTGGATACTGTGCGTGGCTTGTAGCATCTATGTATGCTAAATTTTTATAATTCAAAACTTTTTCCCCCCCATCATCAAATAGAATATTAAAATATGTGTCACTAACTGCTGATTTAATAGTCGCCTCAATCCACGGGTGCATTTGTGAACGTTTCATCCCATACACTTTGTCACCCACTTTTAATAAGTGTCTTATTAGTAATCCTTCTTCGGGTAAATCATCCAGCAATCCAGGTAACGTCTTAGTTAATACAATGGGTACATCATCATCCAAGTTTTCAAAAATACTTATCTCTGGGTCATACTTAAACTTCCTTTGACTATCAAATTTGTATAAGTTGTTGTATAGTTTTCCGATTGCCAGATCTACCTGATCCACCAAATTGTCTATTTGTTCTTTTCCAGCAACTAGTTTGGCTTTTTCAGAAATCAAATAGCTTTCGCATAATTCTTTTTGTCTTTTGAATAATGGCTCAACACTATCCTGTATGATTGTGCTCAATGATGTATTCAATTCAGCTATTTGAGGGTCGGGGTTTTCTGTTGAGGGCTCGGTATAATTGTCGACGGCATTATCGTCATCAGAGTCTGATAACTCAATTATAACGGATTGTTTTTTTGGATATCTGTCGTCGAGTATACATTGTCCGTTTTTAAACCGTCTACCAATCCTATCAAAATATATGATACATTTCTGCATACAGGCCCCACACACTTGGCGATCTGGCATGTAAACGACATTATAATAATCGCACATATTTTTTTGGGCGGCGAACAGCTTACATTTAGGTTTTGATTGACAATTATCATTGATGCACCGACGGTCGGACATATTGCTATTACAACACCAACTACCTAAGTATTCAATTAATTTTGTCAAGAAAACATTAAAAAAAAAAAACTCAAAATAATACGTCGGAGAGCAATCGGCACATAGTTATAATAGTGATCGTTGACTGTCGAAAAATAACGAAAACAGTTAAGTAAGAGTAGTAAAACAGTTACAGTTAACTGTAATAAAACAGAACGGCGTTCGTCCAGCAAGCAACTCAAAACAATATGTCGGAAGTTTGGCGTCCACGCCGTCAACATCGTTGTTGACCGTTATCAAATATCATGATAGTATTAATTGGTAAACATTGGTTTAATACCTTATACCATGGTAAAGTCGCCTTCACAGCTCACCGTGAAACGTGATAACTGATTATAATTTGTTCCCGTAAAAATATTCTTAACCACGACTGTCAACCATACGGTCATAGCACGATTATACAGATCTTTATAATAAGTTCTTTATAATCGTGGGTCATAGATAACATATAAAATACGGTAAACACACGCTTGATTGATCCGATCGATGAAATGGTTTTCCTTCTAAGTAATACTTATGGATCTCTATAATTTTGATTTTAATTTTCAACAGTTTTTTATTTTTATATAGTTATGCTTGTCAAATTAATGATGTTGAAACTGGAAATAATGTAACTTTACCATTGGAACGAAAAATTGTATAAAGTGAGTTAATAAAAATAGTATTAGACTAGATTTTTTTTTATTTGAAAATCTAAAAATTTGGCTTATTATGATAAAAGTGATTGCATAGAATCTAAATTTTACAGAGACGAACATATTGGAAATGCTGTTGTGAATAATTTTAAATCTCCAAGACAGTCATCTGGACTTACTAGAAACAATGAGGATATGAGTAATAAAAATATGCTGGTCAGTAAATAAGTATTAATATTTTTAATGAGCATTGTCAATACAGTCTGATATCTTTATCTTTTTTATGATTTTCCATGCTTCCCTTACTGAATATGTAGGGCCTTGGTCTTCATCGTCCCAGATTCCCTTCTCTAGTAATTTAGTGCTTCTAATAAGACATCAGTATTATTCTTGTCCATTTATATTTATAAAATAGTTATCTGTGTTCTTATGGTGTTTTTTTTAATTTATGTTATATTATGTACTCATAATTTGTTAAAAAAAAATGATCTACTGTAAACTATGGTAAGAACATTATCTGTGTTCGTATGTTGGTTACACAGTTAACAAATGTCCGTGTTGCATCCTTTTAATTGATTCCTATTTTTCTTATAGATTAAAACTACCTACAAAATACAGATATTATAAAGAATAGTATAAATAGTAACATTCCATAATTTTAAATTATACATTCAGAAAATAAATGATTTTTTGATCATTTTAATGCATACTGCGTATATTAATATATTTATGCATTTTTAAGATTTTTTAGCGCCTTTATAGTGGGTTATTAATGCATACAAATCCGTGCTCCAGTTATAAGTATTTCTAACTTTGACAAATTAATGTTGAAACACTCCATACAATATTATGCTTATGTAATTCAAAATGTATGTTTTAACTCAAAAGGTTAAAAAAAACCTAAAATGGCTTATGGTATAATATATGTATGTTAAAAAATATTGTTTTGTAACAAGTTAATATTATGTAAATAAATTTATTTCAAAAACATTTATTTTCTGAAATAACGAGTGTCTTAAGTTAGATGGAAAATCCTGTATATTAGTTACTTATTAAAATAGTTTATATTTTAGTTGTATTTTATTTTATAGATTGCTGAAGAGAACTTGTATTACAACTAAGAAAAAACATGGCAGAAACTAAAAGAAATCGTCAATACAGACTCCAGACTTAGAACCATCAGACATTTTAAATATTATGAAGCCATAAATATTTTGCATTGTATTACACAATATTCATACATTTTTATTTTTTATTTTGAGATCAATCCGATCAATCCAATTGATTACGTTTGTTAGTACCTACCTAATAATTTTTCTTAAATGTTAACTGGTACATTTGATTAAACTGATTTAATTTGGTTTTTGCCTATTGCCAGCTTTTTTAACAAATTCTTAAAGAACAAAATCTGATGGTCTCGTGTCTAGACTATGCAGTTGGCGCTGACTATTGAATTTTGTAACGCTGTGTAACCGTCCACAATCTACAAAAAAAAATCCATAAATAAAGAAATATGGCTCGAAAAATTGACTAAATTTGCAAAAATATGTAACATACAATTATAGATTTGGATTGGTCGTAATATAAAATAAATTTCAAATTTGTATCTCGTTGACATTTTTTTTTCATTTAAACATACAAAACAATATTATGTAAAATATCGTATGAATATATTTTTATTTATTTTATAATTCTAACATATTATACATTCTATCATGCATTTAAGATGTGTGGAGTACAACAGTTTTTATTTTATATCTAAAATAGTAGAATTTGAGTTACCTTTAATAATAAAAAAAAATGTAAGCCACACTGTATCTAAAAGTAAAATATTTATACAAATTTATTATCGGTCTAATATTTGTTATTATTAATTATAAATCAAAAATCTTCAGAATTTAAAAAAAAAAAAAAAAACCGTTTAGTTTTGTAAATATTTTATTTTAATGGGTGCCATGTATAAGTAATAATATAACAAATGTTTGTAAAAATACCATTTAGTATATAAATTATTAGTACATTGTTTATCCAATAATATAAATCTAAAAAAAACTGATTTCCTATAAAGCAGGGTTTCTAGTGACTCACTTTTTTCACTATTTCTCACTATTTTTCAATCAACTCACTTTTTTTTACTATATCTTAAATGTCCTCACTTTTCTCACTATTTATCTTTATAATCTAGAAAATAATTAAAAACCCTACGTTTATTTAAAATTTCTGAAATATTGAAAAAAAAAATATAATTAATACGAAAATAAAATATCTCTTTATATTATTTATATTATTATATGATATTATAATGTAAGTAGGTTTTAACGTATTGACAGTCAGTTGGCGAGCGAGACCCGCATTTTTGTTATCGATGTTTCAGTTTCAGTGTTATTGATATTTGTTTATATTATTTGTGTGCGTGTGTATGATCCGTATAGTGGATAGTATATAATTTATATTTATAGATTTTACAGTGTACATTTATAAGAAAAATGATATTAGGGTTTTCACATGACATTATTAAATTATTTTGTTGCCGTGACTCGAGCTGTCCACACGTACGTTACTCGTAACACGTAAGTTTAAATTTTTGTTATCTTGTTAGTTATTAATTAAAAACACGTTGACTGCCATGCGGCCGCCGGCGGTCACACTATAGGGTATCATGTCTGTGGAGTGATGGCAAAAGCTGATATGTACATTTTCTAAACTTAGTTTTGCCGTTACATATATTTTCGAATAATGACAATCAGTTTTCGTCTTTGCGCATAAATGGCGCCACACACACGATGAAAGACATATCATATTTTTCCACCACTTGAATTATACGATTTTCCAAACTATTTAAATGATAATTCAAAAATTAACAAAATGTACACATCAGCTTCTGCCATATTTCCATAGATGTGTACGCCAAGTAGGTACATTTTCCAGTGTCATTACAAATTTGTATATTATATACTATTAAATTGGAAAAAAAATTTAAAAAAATAAAAAAAAACGTAAAAATATGTTTCAAAATTTTTTTAATTATTCCCGCTACGCCACAGTGTATTTTTCAGTTCATTATTGTAGCGCCATGTAAAAGTTAATAATATAAATCCAAATTCATTTACGGCGGGCCGCGGCTGTACGGCCTCCTAGGAATGACATGGTGCGGCAGCGTACGTTCTAAAAACTATCGATACGTATTTTTTTTTTGCGGCTGCCGGCGGCCGCATGGCAGTCAACATGTTGAAAATAATTTCTTCACTTAATAATTATATATATTTTTTGTATAGTAATAATAATAATAATATATCATCATTCGCCGTATCGACATATCACCGAAACGTTCCATTCCCGATATTACCTCAGTACACCTAATACCTATGCATTATACAATTATAAATGAGGTTTATAAATATTTTATTATAATTATTATTTTAAATTTGACTTATGATGAGATAAAATTCGATATTATTACCTAATTTTTTGTACAGTTGAGTACTTTTTTGCTTTGCGATATTTTTACCGCCACGTTATTACTGCGATACTATTACCACTACAATAATTCCGCCTTATTTTGACGGGTTCCTATTCTAATATTAATTAATAATATAATTTTTTGTTTATATATTTTAAAACATTTTATTATTTTAATTGACTTTTTCTAAAATCAGCTACGTAATACATACATGACTGATGTATATTTTAAATGTCTTAGAAATACCATGAAGTCAATGAAAGTCAAATGTCGAGTTCACGATGAATGGCTGACAAGAAAAGATAAACTCGGGTATGTTATTTCTTCTTGGGCAACAAAAAGAAATGAGTCTAGTGTTTTCTGTGCCGTTTGTCTATCAACATTTTCCTGTGAAATGAAAGGCTTTCAAGCAATAACCCAACATGTTTCTACTAAGTTTCATCAAAATAATGCTGAGTGTAAGCTTGATTCTACACAACTTCGGTTGATTAGGACTCATGACTCAGCGCCTGTTTCTTCATATTCATATACTGAACAGCCGATTCAAAGTTCATCGACGAGTGCTTTGCCGATTTCTAGTAATGTTGGTCTTCGATGTATTAAAGATGAAGCAATAAGGGCTGAGCTTTTATGGACAATGAAATGTGTCTGGTCTAATTATTCTGCTTCATCATGTGACGGAATTGTTAATATATTTAAAGTGATGTTTCCTAAAGGTATTCCAGATGAGTTTTCTCTTGGCAAAAGTAAATTTGGGTATTATGTAACTGAAGCTCTAGGCCCATACTTCAGAAAACAGTTGCTGGCAGATGCAAGCAATGCTTATTATTCGTTACATTTCGATGAGACAACCAACTCTGCTGATTTTAAAGAGTTGCAGGTTTCTATACAATATTGGTCAGAACATGAAGAAAAAATTGTATTCAAACATCTTGAAACTTTTTTTATTGGGAAAGCTACAGGTGATATTTTAGCAGATAACCTTTTAAACGCTTTGAAAAATGCAGATTTGCCCCTTACAAAATTACTAATGTTGGCAAGGGATGGTCCTAATGTCAACAAAAAAGTCCAGTCTATAATAAATGAAGTTGTAAAAAAGAAACGAGGTACATCTTTGCTTGATATTGGGTCATGTAATATACACATTGTACACAATGCTTTCCGCAAGGGGTTAGAAACATTTGGAGCTGATGTTGGTGATATGGTAATAACTGTGAATGCATTTTTTGATGGATGGCCAAGTCGTCAAGAAGCTTTCTTGGATGCACAGATAAAAGTCAACGTACCACAGCATTGTTTTGTAAAACACATTACTTCTAGATGGCTTACCCTGTCTACTGCTGCAAAAAGACTTCAAGAGCAATGGCCGGCATTGGAGCAGTTTTTTCTTCGAGATATTCCTAAAAGTGCAACTCCGAACATGAAAAAAATTGTACAAACAGCCCAATTCAAAAATATTTCAAACTATTTAAAAAACTCGTTTATGAGAGCAGAAGTAGCATTTGTTATTGAAAGTGCAGCTATTTTCGAACGTTTTTTACTCATCTTCCAAAAAGAAGAACCTCTGATTCATATTCTATTTGAAGAAGTAATGGAGTTAACAGCAACTGTGTTGGGAAGAGTGTGCAAGCCTGATGTACTGTTAGATTTAAACAGCGTAAACTCTCATTTCATTTCAAGTAATTTACTTCCTACGAATCGTATTAAATGCGGTGACAATACCGAAAAAATTATATTAAAAATGAAAGATTTAGACCAACTTCACTTTAAAACCAATGTCAGAGACCATTTTATTGCTGCAGCTACTCATTTACTTAATAAAACTATAATCGCATCAAGTGCAACTACAAAACATTTTAAATGCTTAAAGCCAGAAGAGCGCAAGGAAGAAAAAAGTATTCGTAGCATAATAAAAGTTGCTCGATTATTACCTCTCAAAATATCTGAAACAGCATTATCTGACGAATGGTTGCTACTTCAACTTGACTCAAATTTAATAACAACATCAAACAACTCGTCACGTATTGATTGTTATTGGAACAACATATTTAACATAAAAAATGCTATTAATGAATGTAAATATCCTCTTATAACTAAAGTCGTTAAAGCTGTCCTTTCTCTTTCTCATGGAAGTGCATCAGTAGAGCGAGGGTTTTCCATATCTGGACAAATTATTACTCCTGATAAAGTCAGAATGAAAGTCAAAACACTTAACGCTAAACTTAATATAAAAAGTGCTCTAAGAGCTTATGGTGGAAAGGCTGAACTAATTCCAATCACTAGAGAACTTTTAACTGAAGCACATTTTGCATACAGAAAGTATAAAAGTAATTTAGAAGAAGAAAAACGTACGGCAGAAAGAAAAGAAATTGAAAAAAAAGATATAGAAGAAGAAAAGAAAAGAAACCAATTATTAAACGAACAACTTGTTAAATCACAAAAAGATATTAAGATATTAGAAGATAAATACAAAGAAGCCAAGAAAAATGAAGTTTCTCAGAAGAATGTGGCTGAAAAAATGATTGAAGAAGCTAATTTAAGATTAAAGAATGCTGTAAAGAAAAAAGAGTTCAATGAAATACAGATAGCACAGGCTATGTTAGAAGGAGCCCAAACTCTTCACAAAGAATATAAACTGAAGGAAGAAGCTTCTGCAGTTATTAAAAAAAAAATTGAAAAAAGGAAAAACAACCTTATTTCCTCGTTTATCGAAAAAAAACAACGCAAAGATTAAAATTTATTTCGTTTTCAGTTATTTTTATTTGTTTGTTACATTACTATAATAATCATGTTATTATGTACATATGTTTGATTGGTATTTACTATTTGCTTTTTATTTTACTGTTATAATAAAAAAAGTATTTTATTTATATTAACGATGGTATTTTTTATTACATTTTAGTTTTGATGTTACCTATCCTTATTAATAAGATGTAACTCACTTTAACTCACTATTTTGAAAAAAAAACTTACTATTTTCACTATTTTTAAATACCGTAGCTGCTAGAAACCCTGCTATAAAGTATAAAATGGTTAATAGGTATTACCAATGTTTGGCAAGTTAATGATTTTTTTTTTAACTCGGTTAAGTTAAGTTAAAAAGTTAAAAGTTAATTTAACTATAGGTTAAATCAGTTCAGTTAAATATTAATACACATTTTTTGTTAACTTTTTATTCAGTAAAAAAAAATTAAATTTGTTTATACAAGACTAGCACACTTAATTTTTTTCCACCCAAAAATTAAATTAGAGACTAATGTTTATACTGTATACAGTATTTCCATATAAGTTAGATTTGAATAAACATGAATATAATTTTTTAACTATAAACAATTCACTGTAAATATTTTTTGACATGACAACGAAATAGACTGAAATAGTGAAATATAATAAGAATAAAAATAAAATAACATAACTTAATCTTAAAATGAAAAATTAATTTTTTAGGTAATTTCAAGTTAATTAAAAAAGAAATTTAGTAAGTTGACAGTGAGGTTAATTAAAAGTCAACCAAATCACTTAATCACCACAATGAAATACAATTACATTTTTAATAAGTCATAAATAGGGTTCGGATTTGAAGGCAAATGCCTTTTTTTTATTAATCATAATAGAAAAATAATTTTTATACAAAAATGTGTTTCATTTAATTTCTTAGAGAATGGATCTTTTTTTTTTTTGCCTTTTTTACCTTTTGTTTATTTTGCATTAAATTAACTGGTATAACTCAAGTAAGTTAATATTTAAAATTGTTTTTAACTAATTCTTAGGACAAACCTGGTTAAAGAAAAAGGTACCTAATCTATTTATACAAAATAGCATAAACTTAATGTAGTTTAGTATTCATGCTCATTTTTAATTTGTATTTTTCTCAAAATGTGTGCATTTAAAAGTGTTTAAAAAATGTTCACTATTTTATTTTGTAATATATTTATGAATTGCCTTTTTTGTATAAATTAAATGCCTTTTTTTTGCCTTTTTTTACATTTTAAATGCTTTTTTTATTGATTATATTGCCTTCAAATCCGAACCCTAGTCATTAATATTTAGTTACAATACCCTAATCCTATAAAATAAATGTCATGCAAACAAGAATATATTTCATTTTTTGCGATGTATTGACAAGTGCGTGCGCGTGTGAGAGTTGTTTCCGGCGCGGTTGTCCGACTCGACGTGACAGCGATTCTCGGAAACAATTAGCAGATAAGGATTACTGGATAGGTGTACAAGAATAATTAATGGGCAACAATAATAATCAATAATAATAATAATAATAATATTTTTCCAAAATTAAATACAACCAAATATAATATACTATCCATACGAATCATTTTATTTGAACACTACACTCTGATCACTAAAGTTATCAGTGAGTTTCCGGTGGTTGGTGCTTTTTTTCATTCATTTACAATATGAGTAAAGACTGGCGTTTTGGGCGAAAAGCTAGGTGTAAGTTAAGTGCACCTAGGTTAAAAAAACATCGATTGAACAATTCACAATCAAGATTGAAGAAAAGTGATGTATAAAAATTACAATAATATAAATATTCTAAAAAATTGAAGATTATTCACTACTTATTCATTATTCGTTGATTTTAATTGTAACAGGAAAAAACACATTTACTAGCGTCCGATAATGTTTTGATAGATGATATGAAGAATATAGAACTTACTATTGAAACTAGGCAATTAAAACAGTTTTTGAATATAAGTCACTGTAAAATTGGTAAATAATAAAAAAGTCTGTAGAAAAAAAGTCCTAAGAAAAAAAAATTTTAAAAAAAATAATTAATTAGGAAGGTATATTGTACCTATATGTTACGTAATTATAAACCATGCACTAACCATTATCATAATTAATAAATTGTATTTTAAAATTACTTGTACCTACCTATATTAAATTATTATATTAAAATAAGTTAGTAAAAGGTTAACAAAAAAATATTTTGTTATTTATTATTATTATAACTATAGGTATATAAGTTAATTATCACATGTACCTATAGTAAGTAAATTTGAGTATACAGAGGCACAGAGCAATTAAAACATATTACTTGAAAAATTACTATTTAATAATAAAATATTTTTCTTTGATAGTTGCAGTTTACGAACTAATTTTAATTAAATATTTTTATTTCTATTTAATTATTAATATATATTAAATAATTTTTTCTCGGACTTTTTTTCTTATCATAAAAATATATAAGTTGTATTAAAACTTTTATAATTTTGAATATGCTACAACATGAACAATTCTTTAAAAATTACCAAAAATCACCCCCCTAGGTCTAACCAGGGGATGCTCAAACGGGGATTTACAGATTTATTTCGGTTTAGAAAAATTATATTTTGCAATTTTTTTCGTAAAGTAGGTAACGTAAAGCGTTTTGATTTTAATTCTATGTGCCAAAGCAAAAACAAAATAATTACTATTATAATAGTTTTAAAATATAAATTACATAATAAAAATTCATATACAAATGTGCGTATTATCAAGAAAAAGTATCATAGTTACTGTAGATACTTGAAAATTTCACTGAATGTTTATATTAGCATTTTCTATACACCATACAATTTTGAAAATAATTTGACTCTTTTGAGCTGTTTGTTGAATGTTGACATTTCAAAATTTCGAAATTTCAATTATTTAGTTTCTTTTTTTTATTGATAAATATCCATAAAATTTTATTTGTTGGGTCAACAGTTTGAAAAATTAATACAAGACTCCTGATATAGTATGTGACAATAAGCATTTAAAGTTCGACTTTTGACAGAATTTATCAAAATCTCGAAAATGATCAATCATTGTATTTAAAAAATTATAAAATGTTCAGTTTTTTTTTTGTATACTAAAATGCATTTAAAATATTTTATTTTGTTTTAATTTTAACATCCCTATTTTTTTCCAATTCAAACACTGTATATTGCTGTATAGGGTGTAGGTAATATGACCGTATTGTTATTTTCTTTAGGGCTAATGAAGAATTTGTTATGACTGATGAAATGTATGAATGCCTTCTACATCTACTCCAAAAGAAAATAATTTGACTAATTAAATTATTTATGATTTATGTCACAATAAGTATAAAAAAAAAATTGTTTTGCCACACTAGATTTCTCATGAATTTCACTTTGTTATAATGTTTTGTGAAATCAGATTCTTATGGACGAATCAAGATTTTAGAATTTTTTGTTTAATATTTCTTCAATAATAATTTCTACAATTTTTTCAAACCATTTTTGCTTTGTAGAATTGAAAAATACATAATACGTAAAACTAAAAATCATGTGGACTGTGGAGGGTAATACAAATTTAAGAACACAATTTTAAATTATTATCATTATTAAATTTTGGCAATTTTTTTTTAAACAGTGATTATTCGTCAATCTGTCATTATAATGATTTCGAACTTTAAAATAAACCTGATAGTTCCCTAAATGATACTCGTAGAAAAAGGCGAAGTCGAAGTGGACGAACTAGGAGGACCATGTACCTATTACTGTAGTTGCAAACAGAGCTTGGTCAAAGCGCTCATATAAGACAAACTATAATGCGTTATCAGGTGTCCAGTGTCGCTACTATAATACTTTACTATAAATACTAAAAAAGTATTATTCATGGGAGTAAGAAATAAATACTGTGTAATTTGTGAAATTGCATTAAAATCTGGGAAACCAATTCGTTCTCATATTTGTTATAAAAATTGGTCAGGTTCATCTACATTCATGGAGTCAGATATTATTGTTCAAGGCTTTAAAGAAAGTAGGTATCACAATGCATAATTTAATTTATGCTAAATTAATCGGCGATGGTGATAGTAGAGTAAGCAAAAAACTGCATAATATATCAAAACCATTTGGCCCAAACTTTACAGTTGTTAAAATTGAATGTAAAAATCATAGAATGAGAAATTATATAAATAGAAAAAGAAAAAAATAAATAGAATAAGAGAAGAATAATTGTTCATAAATTAAACAGACCGGTATAATAAGTAATTCTGTATTCGAGTGTGTTAGTAAATAAAGTTAATAAAGTTTGTACATTTTTATATTATTATGATTTTAAATAATTGTCAATTTGTTAAATGTTTTCAAATATATTATTTTATATAATATTATTGTAATTATTATATTATATAATTATATCATTTACCTAGTTAAATAATATGTTGTCTAAAAAGTATAATCGTACTTTTTTTTTCATTTATTAGGTATATGATTTTTAAATTTATATGTAACTTGTACTATATTGAATAATGAATAATCGAAACAGAATGATATTCCGTAAGAGTCTGTATAGAAAACCTTAACTGTACTTGACAGTTGTTGGTTAAATCACAGTAAACATTAAAATAAATTAATTGAACTAAATAATTTGTAAAACCGTAGTTAATAATCAATTTTATTTTTATAAATTTACAGTTTTAACAGTTATTACACATTTGTATATAATACGTACATAGAATACATTTTTTATATAACAGGTATAGGTAGTATGTTTCACAGACACAAGTTCTCTATTTAAAAATGTAATTGTAAAAAAATATATGCTTGAATATTAACAGATACTCATTTATGAATTGCATATATGGAAAAAAGCCGTAGAAAAATATTGATTTTGATGTACGGGGAAGTAGACTTTGAAGCGTGTATACCTACAGTACATGTTTTTGGAATATCATCTGATGGCAATGGTAAGATTAAAATTTTATCCTGAGATGTCATAGGTATCTAAATATAATTATAACTTACTGATGAAATAGGTACATACATAATAAATTATTATAGTACCTATGTTTTCATCTATAATAATTGTTATAGGTATACGATTAAATATTATATATTGCATTTTATATCTGATGGGATCTTTAGGAAATGAGAAATAACTAGTATGCCGATTTTCTGACATCTTATTATTACATAAGGTTACAATGCATTTAATTCCATACCGTACCGTAGCGGTCTTCATTGCGATAAAATACTATAGTAATAAATGTTGAAATAAACAGTTAAAACTTAAAAGTAAAACAGTGAAAGACCACAGGTTTCTATATAGTACTAGATAGTTTATAGTACTAAAAAGTTGAATAGTTTAACTTGTGAGTTGTGATCCTTTTTTTGTAACTTTTTTTGAACAATTCTTTTGACATATATTCTTCATGCAATTCATCATATGGTGGGTGGCAAGATGACGTTTTAGATTCGTGCCATGTTTTAACTACCTATAATAATATAACAAAAAACAATATAAAAAATATACTAGAATAAAACATATATATAATATTCTTTACTCTATAGTCTATACCTATATAATGATACAATAATTATTTTGGTTAGCCATTATTATCAAACGAATATCTAGTGGAAATATTTTAGCAATTAAATTAATTTTTTGTAGTAACCGCAGCTGTGTTAACTATTAATTTGTCACCGAACTAATCTAACGAATTTGTGGTATAGGAGCCTATAATACTATAATCAATCACATACATAGGTAGATACATTATGCTAAAAATTATTTTTCTATTTGCGAAATTTTTAAATCTAATAGTGAGTACTAAGACCTACTTCAAGATTTTTATGTGGAGTGCAAACTTGAAAGAATTTAAATATAAAATCCAACATAACATAATATTACCTATATATTATTATGCATTATGAAATAATTAATAATTAAATTAAATTAAAACGTAAGAATGTATGATGTAAGTAGTGTCCTAGTAGCTAAACTCAGTTGTAAAAACAAATTTTGTATAATATAAGTTATTATATCTAAGAAACCTAGGTCCTAAAGACCTAAACACTTAGTACCTACAACAATTTATTTTATATTACATTTATTATAATTTAGTAGTAATTCTGTATTTACTTACTTTTATTTTGCATTCGCAATTTTTGCACTCCGATTCGATTAAATTTTTATTGAATATAAAATAAGAATGAATTGTCGAGACACACTTGGGCGACCCATATTTCAATTTATACTCTATACTTTATAGTTTTACACCACCTTATAAGTATATTAATTTTAATTTTCAACAATAAACATTAATTAAACGGTAACGGAGACGGGAGAACCATTCAGTAGACGGCAGTCAGTGGTTGTGTCGTACAGAGTATAGAGTAAAGAGTAAACATTATGCTTAGCTATTTTTAGCGGTGTTAATTATTATTAACGATGCCGACGACGATGTCAATAACACAGCTGTGTTATTGATTATATATTAATATCATATTATTTTCGTTGCCACTATAATAATTGCTTGTAAAAATAGTATTAGTTTATTTTAATAATAGATACATTTAGTACCTTGATCAGATGTGTAATAAAAAATAACAATAAGTGTATATAAAATATCTATTGGATTTTAGAACCGAAAATAACCGAAAAACCCTTAAAAACCTCAATATCAAAATTAAGGTTTCGGTTTCGGTCTTTAACCGGTCAATTTCGGTACGGTTCCAGTCCCTGTCACAAAGTACCTATATGTTATTAAAAAATATTCCTGTGATATTAACATTTTGTACATTTGGCCACTATTATTTTACAAATACCTATTGTTTTAAATAAACATTTGTTTAGGATATGACACAACTCTTTATAAATTACTCTAATCAGTTTGCATAAGGATTGAACATTCCAGGTGAATGCAAATATGATTCCTTCCTCAAAAAACCAATAATACTTATTTTCTGGATGCTAAGACAAGTTATTGAACGTGAACGTTTTATATGCACGTGGTGACAAACATTATTTGAATGCCACTATTTAAGTATTTTTAAGAATTCTCAGAATTGAATCAAATTTTTAAAAATATAATGCTCATATAAATTATTTTGCATCAATTCCTCAAGCCAATTTTCTGGTCCTGTGAGCAATTCTAAATAATAGGTACACCACTACATGGTAATGCATTGAGATGTAAGACTGTTGTAACTTATAACCTCTAAACTCGAAATAAAAATAAAATTTATTTTCAAATTTAAACTGCTTTACTACCCCTTAAAAAAATGCATTTGGTACTAATTTTATTCCCTATATTATACCTTATACCTTTGTTATATTAAAAGTTGTGATACCTACGCCAGCTATAGTATTAATGGCTTGTTTTAAATGTTTGACTTGAAGATAATAATATATTAGGTATTGTTATGATTATAAGTTTAATATTAAATACCCGACATTAATTATTAGTTTTTAATTATTCTCTATTAACTTACACAAAACACAAATACATACACCCATAATAAGTAGTTTAACAGATTATTTTTCAAATAAAAGTAGGTACAAACAAACCTTTGTTAACTATAAAATATAGTTGAAAATAAAATTTTAAAAAATAAATGCATATTAAAGCATATAATGATGTTTTTTGATTATTTTTTTTTTTTTTTAAATGTTGAGAGAATATAATGAGAATATTTGAAGGTTTTTTAGAGAATATTAGCATCATATTTTGGGTATTTTAAGAGAATATAAATCCGGTCTTTATTTATAAGGTTTTGGTAGGTAGGTACCTACACAATCTATACGGTGCGTTTTATAGCAACTGCGACTCGACTCTAACGCCGCTCCATGGCGATTTTGTCTCAAACCAAATGTTTTTAAAACTAAGATGTGTAAAATGTGTAAAATATCCGGTTATCAATTTAAATTTAAGCGCATTATTACGCTTTAGTTTTAGAAAAACTAATAAAAAAACACCACGAGGCGCGTCAGCGTCGAGTCGCAGTTTTTACAAAACGTACTATAGTATTAATGGATTGTTTTAAATTTTTTACTTCAAGATAATAATTGTTGGTGTGATTATAAGCTTAATATTAATACGTGACAAGACGACATAACTTATATGAGTTTTTACCTATTTATCTACACAAAAAATAAATACATACACGATACACCCATATTAAGTAGTTTAACACATTATTTTTCAAAGAAAAGTATGTGCAAAACTACCTTTTACCTACAAGTTTAAAATATGAATTTAATTTTGATTAAAAATATTTGTCACTCGTATATTTTATTTGCAACAGTTAATTTTTTCATTATTTACTTATTTTCATAGTTGTGAAAAAAAGATTTTGATGAATTGAGAAAGGGGAAAAAATAATATTCGACGGTATAGGTGTTGGTAAAAAGTTTGGAAATTTTGAGATATAACTTTGAATGGACATCTGTGCCACTAGTTTTCTATATTAAAATTGTATATTGCATGGTCATAAATATACAACTATTAATTTATATTTAATATTTTTCCAGATATCTCTGACATCGGAGGTGTAGTTTTCATCCTGTTTACAGCGTCTGTTATGATGACTGCCAATTTAATTTTGTTCAGGCTAACTGCTATTCATTCTTCAAGTCGAATTAAATCTGAACTCAATGAATTCAATTAAACATTCAAAACAAGAATTGTTCTTGTTTACGCAAAGAGAAGTAAGAATACATTAGCTAGGGTAATATCCATTCACATTGGGCACATACCTACCTAATATAGACTATTAAGTTATTTTGGAACCAGGAACCTACATATTCATTATTTAAACATTAATCTGTGAGGTAAGTCAAAAAATAAGCGATGAACGCCTAAAAATAGGAAGATAACGAAAAATCTATATTTTTAACTTGTTCTATAGTACAACATATTATAAAGATAATATGACTTCATTAATTTTTAATCTAAAAGTTTGATAAATTTAAAGTTAGTAGTTTCCGTCTTCTCTATTAGTTAATATAAATCTTTTAAATAATTTTTGGTTTATGGGTAAAAAATATTCAAAATCGTTTCATATAACTTTAAATTTTTTATTTTTGACAGATTTGTAATGAACATCAAACTATTTCTGATTATTGGAATCCCCTTACTTCTTCCCGTACTATTGCTTTCTAAGTAGAATGATCAAATGGTACATTATTTATGCATCTAGCAGTCTACAAGGAGTATTCGTATTTATTATGTGTACGGGCCGGTAGCATATAATAATAATATGCGCACCCCGGGCACCTAATTGTTCACCACTACACTCTAGGACAGTTCTTAAATGTGAGGACTAGCTGGGTGTGTAGTGGTGTAATAGCTCGAACAGCAGTGGTCGGGATTGCCGGGCAAATACTGTTGAGCTACGTAATGCGTGTAGTGTATCTATGTGTATTATTTGTGTGTTATGTGTGTATATATGTGGGTGTGTGTACAATAAGACAATAATAATAAAATGGTAACACGGTTTTTGGTAATAAGTTGCTGTTGCTGTATAATACACAAGAATATGACACAATATATAAGAAATCACAGCAACACAATAGGTATAAACAAGGATATCAATAATATGATGGCCCTTCTGGCCCAACAAATAGAGTAAATAATAACGCCAGCATTTGACCTATGGCTGGTATATAAATATAATAATAAATAATAAAACTCACAATTTATCGGTGCTCTGCTGGCCAGCCGCTACCTAAGCTATATAATAATAACAAATAATTTGGTAATTAACACATACAAAACACACAACAGTGGCGATTAGTGCACACTAAAAATTAATATAATAAAAAAAAAACAATATACGGTGCATATAACTTTCCAGAAAAAAAACAGCCAGAATATAATTTGACAGAGTGTTTAAATACAGAAAATAAAAATACAGAATTTAAAACTACCAGAATATTAAAGTCCCAGAAAATATTGAAACAGAAAATAAAATGAACAAAAATAAATGGTAAAGAATGTAAAATGATAAGAAATTTATATCAGTAGAACGTAAAAATCCAGAAAATAATATTGCAGAAATTCCGCTGGGTGTATAATTCCAGAATGTAATATAATAGAACACGATTTTACAGAACGGTATTTTACATAAAATATTTTACCTGAAAATAATATTTTAGAAAATAGAAAGACCAGATTACCAGAACCACGTAGAACATCAGAAAGATAGGGGCATATCATGCCCGGGGGCAGATCTGATAAGAGAAATAATTTTCAAAAATATAAAAAAAATACCAGGGGGCGGGAATAATAATAAAAAAAAAGAACAAAATGACAAATTCTTAAAGCCTCGAAATTATATTGGTGTGAATTTTCTGTTTATGCCAAAGTGTAACTTGGTTATGAATATGATAATTTGCCATTTGCGTGTAGACTTGCAGTATTGGTGAAAATTTAATTTTTTTTTAATGCACCTGAATGTTAGACTGTGAAAGCATTCCATCCGTACTCACCACTTACCCAGGGCAGGATTGGCCCGGCGAGTTCCCGAGTAAAACTCGGTGGGCTGTTCATGAGTGTTTGGGCAATTATTTTATAAGACAATTTTAAAGACATTTATTTAACTCAGTGCGTCTCATAGAATGTAGGTCAATTTAGTAATGTTTAGTTGAAAATGAGCTTTTTAGGGCCAGTTAAAATACTTAATGTCTAAATCTCGGTGGGCTGATAGTAGGGGGGGAGTGGGGCAACTATTCGGCCCGGTAAATCTATAATAAATTGACCGGCTTTTGCATTTCGATTTAGTCATCATTCCTAATCACTTACACTTACACAATTACAATTACAATTAATTTAATAACAGGCTAGACTTGATGTGAGAAGTCATCCAGAAATGACACTCACTAAATATTAAATCTAAATTAAAATTAAAAACCAATTTAAATAAATATAAAATAAAACTTAGACAGGTATAGACTATAGACGTATAGTCGTCGTTGTATTTTGTGTTTTATCATAGGACAGCACTAGTCAATCAGATCAGATGCTAAATAATATATTTTTCAAATAAAAATGTCGACAGTTATTATTGGCAACTATTGTTTTGTATAACTGAAGTCATAGGAGCGAACATAAGACGTAATAAAATAAAAATATTAATAAAAAAAATTATATTTAATTGTATTGAATTTTTTGAATGAATTTAAGCTAATAGTGTTTATATGGTTTTATTTATACATATAAAATATACTAAAAATGCCTTCAAACTATAAAAATGTCAAAAATATGCTCTTAAAATCAATAATGAAAAAATGCAAAATAAAAATAAATTTTTTTTAATTATGCATGAAACAAATTTTTTGATTGGAAAGCTATGGTTTAGAAAATTCAGAAAAAAATGCAATTTATATTTAAGTTTGAACCCTAGTTATAAATAATAATTTCTGATGATGCATCGATGCCACGCCGAGGGGGCGGATAATCAGCCGAACCGAAATCTAAAATCTTAAATAGGTAGCTAATAATATTAGCTATATATATATAGCTAGTTATAACTATATAACCTAACCTTTATAATATATTATATAAACAATTTTTCACACTCACCCGTTATAATATGAAAATACAAAATATTTATAATTTATATTTATACCTACTGATTTTATTATGAATATATAATAATAACAAATTATTTTTGAGCAGCGGCTTACCGGGAAAGTTTCCGGTCGCCTGATAAGTAACCTTCCCTATCTAGCGCTGGACCTACCTTAAAAATACGTACCAAGGTACCTTAGAGCTTAAAATTATTAGGCTCAATAGTGTTGTGGTAGGTAATATAGGTATACTCAAACTCAACACTTGTGTTATAACTATATTAAATATAATAATATTAATTATTCAACTAAAATAAGTCACCTTGAAAAAAAAAGTTTTTGATTATAGGTTCTAAGGTTTAAACTTTTTTAGTGAAAGTGAACTGTTTAATTAGTTGAACTACTTTTTTTATAAGTAATATTTTCATAACTATATACTGATAATAATAATAATTTATTTGAAAGGAATAAAACGGGCAACTGCCCAATAGTACAGGTAGGTAGTTAGAATTTAGATTATAATAATACGTTAAATGTTAAACAAAATAAATAAACTGAGGTAAACATAAAATTAATTAGAATAAGAATATAAACCAAGATTAAATTAAATAAGATCTGATATTACATAATATTATTAAAATAATATATTGTATGAATCATGCTTAATGGAGAAAAGAAGAAATCGACATCTGTAGAAAGTTTGTTACACGTGGACATGGCTCTTGGGCTCTAGGGATTGGAGAATACTTTAAATAGTTTGTGTTGTGTGATTGTAAATAGAACATGGAGCCCATGGAGGTAGAACGGTTATTATAAGCTGGAATGTTGAACGCTGTTAAATGTTGAATTAACATTATAATAGATAAGGAGCATCATAGGTGCAAATTGAGGGGGGCCTGGGGGGAGTGCTTAGCCCCCAAAATCTAGGACATTTTAAAATGCTATATTGTAAGGGTCTGCTAGCTTTTAATATATTCAGCCCCCCCAATTCAAAAATTGAAATTGCGCCATGGAGCATCAATTTTGTTATTGATTAATTTATAAATAAAAGTAAAATTTGCTAGCTCATGTCTAGTAGAGCTTGAGTTGTGAGGTTTAGAAAGGATCTTACCGGTGTCATGGCTTAATACATATATAAGGTTATTGACCGGTGTAAATTCATGCTGGTAGGTATATAGTTATATTGAATTTGAAAGCTATTAACTTTAAAAAACGATTTTGAACTCGTTCAATATACCTACCTACTGAATATTAGATTTAGTGTAATGACTAAGGTCCAAATGGTTCATCCATATTCTAGAATTGATCTAATTAACGTTGAGTAGAGTACCTAGTTAAAGACTCAAAATCTTTAAAATTGGATGACTGGCGTTTTGCAAAGCCTAATACACGTAGTGATTTTTACCACACATTCAACTTCGACATGGTCTTAGAAATTAAGATTGTGGGTTAGGATTATACCTAGGCATTTTATGTATGAAACTGAATTGAGTTTATTATCAGTTATGCAATAAGTAAATATTGTATAATATGCTCAGTGTCTACCAGTAAAAACACATTGAATAGCAGTTATTAGCATTTTACCAACTAGACAAAATATTTAATTCCTCTTAGAGAGATAAACAGTTGTTGATTGAAAAAATACGAGCTACATTTTTAAATCGTCTGCAAAAAATAGGAAGCGGGATTTTTCCAAAATAGATGAGATACCGTTATTAAAAAGATTAATAGGATAGGAGATAAATGCCCACCTTAGAGAGTTCCCGGTAGGACTAATGTTGACTTTGATACAAAACCAATAAGAACCTTAATACAATTGGTTCCTGTTTATAGAGTATGCATTTAACCAAGACAGTTGTAGAGGATTACTAAAACCTAAATGAGCTGAAGCTAACTTATGATCTACTCGGTCGAATGCTTTAATATGTATTAAGTATTATATTATGTGTGTTTAGACTTAACCTTACTTAACAATAAATATAATTATACCTAAGGTTTAATTCTTGTTTTATTTCTTGCAAAAACCACAATGGTCAAAAAATAAAGTTTTATCCTTAATTATTTTAATTATCAAGTTATTTTATTATAATATGAAAACAACCGGTCATTGAGTGTTAACCTGTATTTGTGTTTATTAACACAATAATTGTACTATAATATAAAATATAAATGTTTTATTATAAATTTATAAATTAGCATTTACAATCTTTGTAAAGAAAATTTTATATAATTTTTTTTTGGCCTGGTACATGTTTAATATTTTGTGGGCGCCCTTGGTTTGACTATTCTTGAGGTAAACTATTAAAATTTAAACACAAAATATTTAAAACAGTTATCATAATAATTAAACAAATTAAATAATTACTTTTGTAGCATAATTATATCAGTTCTACATAGCGGACAACCTCTTCTACCTTCCCGCAACCACCTCTCAATACATACTCTACAGAAATGGTGCTGGCAAGGTACTACTGTAGTAGTAGTAATTCCGCTGTAGCAAATTATGCATAGTTCAAGAACTGAAAAGAATGCTTTAAGTTAAAAAATATTTACAAAAATGCCATACCTATGCAATGAAAATTAATTTAATATATCATACTTTCATTTTCTTGTTGCGGCTCTACTTCATTTTCAACTTCTGCATAAAAAGCTTGGACTATATTAAATTGCCTTCCGTTTCTCTCACGTCCATCTACTCTTGGTGTCTGGTTTCTATGTCTGCCATTATCTACACATAAATTATGATGATTATTTGTTTATTGTTATACATTGTTTGAATGAGTTCAGAATATTTCTAAATTAAGTGAATTTAGATAAGTAACATTACAATATTAAACTAATAGAACTAAGGTTTTCATAGACATATGCACAATATTATACCTCTAACTTTGGGTTTGCTAAAATTATGGACACACAACCTACACCCCTACAATGCCCTGTACACAACTGTCATTACTATACACAAAAAATAGTAAAACAATTAATATTTGTACTAACATTTTTATATAAATGTTTAACATTACTGTAATAAAATATAAAGTAATCAGTTAATACTATAAAAAAAATGTATTGTGTTGTTTGGCGCCAAAGATCCTATAGCTCCCTTTATTGCTCCTATGCATACACAATAAAGACATAATTGAACATATTTAAAGTATTACCTTTTTAATGAAAATACTATTTAAATTTTTAAATTATATTAATTATGATTTTTTTTAGTTATATTTACTACCTTGTAGATGGTAAGGATGGCCAACTGGTTCTAACAGCTGCAGTATTTCAGCTGCATCTGTCGGTGCAATAACTGGCAATAAATTAGCTACTGGAACTGGTGCAACAACTTGTGCTGAATCTGCAGCTACTGGTACTGGTGCAACAACTTCTGCTGAATCTGCATCTACTGGTACTGGTACAACAACTTCTGCTGAATCTGCAGCTACTGGTACTGGTACAACAACTTCTGCTGAATCTGCAGCTACTGGTACTGGTACAACAACTTCTGCTGAATCTGCAGCTACTGGTACTGGTACAACAACTTCTGCTGAATCTGCAGCTACTGGTACTGGTACAACAACTTCTGCTGAATCTGCAGCTACTGGTACTGGTACAACAACTTCTGCTGAATCTGCAGCTACTGGTACTGGTACAACAACTTCTGCTGAATCTGCAGCTACTGGTACTGGTGCAATAACTGGGAATATATCAGCACCTACCGGTACTAGTGCAACAACTGGCACCAAATCTGCAGCTCCTGGTATTGGGGCTGCTGGTTGAACAACTATTGGCGGTTCATTATCTACATGCAGTGCCCAATTTCGTTGCTGTTGTTCATATGTTGTTGTAGCATGCGACATTCTTTGAAGAAACTGCCACATAGATATCAGCCCTAGAGTATATTGTTGGCAAGCGTGTTGGATTGAATTTAAATGTCTATAATTTATTCGGTGGTTGCTTGTTGGCCTTAAATTATTATTTATCTGAGCCATAATAGTGTGGAAGCTCATACTCAAGTGAGATAGGTGATCTGTAATATAAACATTAATCCAATATTATCGGTAGCAGTTGGTAATAATTGAATAACTTAAAAAAAAATATATATATATATGTTTACCTAAAAATATCCATAAGTTAGGGTGAGTGACATTAAATTTGTTCCGCAAAGTATTATGGAAACTTTCGAGACTATTATTTGTTCGTCTTGGTAAACCATTAACTGAAATAATGTTTGATCCAACTTGTCTGAGCCAATAGCTAAAAATAGGTATTTAATTGATTAGTAGCAATAATTTATTATAATCTACTATATATGATTTTTATAAGTTTCAACATATTAATAATTTAAATATTCTTACTTATCATAGTAATCAAATAAACTTGACATTGGTATTCCGTGATTCACAGCAAACATTCTTACCATATCAAATGCTCGCTGTATATCACCAGATGGTAACAATGGTAATGCAAATAGCATCCTTAGAGCTTTTGAAGCAAATTCATTTGTGTTTATTAATTGTAAAAATCCTCTTTTTTTCATATTTCGCCAAACTGCCTTTAAATGATTTATTTTTAAATTAGTAAACTAGGTATATGTTTTTTTTTTTTTGTCATTAGTAATTACTATTTTATTTCATTATAACTTTATTAATGAACTCACTTGGTTGTGGTGGAACCAACACCCGGTGATTCGTGCAGTTGGAAATATAAATGTGAGAGTATCTCTCAGGGCAGTTTCATAATCCGTTATTATAATGGATGGATTGAGGTTGGCCAGCAAATTTGTCTTTAAAAAGTTGAAAACGCAGTTGTACGTATTTCTCGTTTTACATTCCATGAGACAGTAAACTATAGGTATAGACTAAACAAAAATACATATATCAAGTTTTACTGTCTTTTAGTACCTATATAATGGATAATGTTATACCTACTTTATGGTTAGGTATCATATTATGGTATATTTTACACAAGGATAACTTAAGCATAATATGTAGCTATTAACTATATTGATAAATAATATTAGTCAGAATATAATGAAATCAAGATTTAGAACATTTACTTTGCAATAATATTATTAGAAATAAAAAGTTTCAGAATAATTGTAATTCATGTTTTAACTAATTTCTTATTTTTCAGTTAACTAGTAATTTTGGTTATAAAATATGAAATTTGATTAATATTAAAATATCAAAATTATACATACATAATTGTCAATCATACAATGGATAGTCAACAAC
The DNA here is from genome assembly GCA_949089665.1 of Macrosiphum euphorbiae. Lineage (NCBI taxonomy): Eukaryota > Metazoa > Arthropoda > Insecta > Hemiptera > Aphididae > Macrosiphum > Macrosiphum euphorbiae. The sequence goes on along the minus strand of CARXXK010000002.1, from coordinate 107,392,720 downwards.
TGACTTCCCATGTTTGAAGGCACAACCTTAAAAGTCGCATCTACATGCACTTCGTCTATATTGTTAGCCAAAACTAATTGTAGTAGGGCGGTGCATGAAAAAATCATGCATGCTCGGCCATCAACATCTTGCACACAACCCTTAAACATGATTTCACCACAGCAAGAGTAACGATGCAAACGTCCTTCATCAAAGATAGTAGCCAAATCAGCCAGAGAATGGGGCAGAGATGGCAGCGACGATCTTCTGGCTAGTCGCATAATACTTTCAGCAGTTGAATATGGATACAGGCTAGAAGCTTCAGGATTTCTATGAAAACAAAAAATAGTGTTCACAAAGATTTCTTAGAATCTTTTAAATTTCGATGTTTGTTTATAAAATGTAATTAAATGTTATTAAAATGTATTTATCTGTTTTTATAAGGAAAAATACAAGGGTATTAATAATTTATTTTTACATTTGAAAACGTATTAGATGAATGAATAATTAAATAATCTTTTAACGTTTTACATAGGTAAAACACTAAGTAAAATTATGGGTAACAGACCTACAAAGAACCAATTTAAAACAGACAGCTTTGGTCACTGCAGAATATCCACTATTTGTCGTTATAATGGTATAATTATATCTATTACCTACTAATCTTTAAGTATTTTAATCTTATTGTATGTACCACTATTATATAGTTATATATTGTTAGCTTCATTTTATGCACACTGTATTCTTACTTTCTTAAAGTTATATATAATTCTGTACCTATCATTACCCTTCGAGGGTGTTACATAATAATAATAATATTTGTATTTGTAATTAATATTATACTGATTTAAATGAACTAATAAGGTTTAATCACATTTACAATACACACAAAAATAATAAAAATATAATATTTATAACGAGACTCCAGGCCGACGGACCGCAGCGCCGGGCCGTGAAGTAGTCAACCACCAGCTCAAGACAACGCCTTAAGCAACCATCTTTAAATGTTAGTTCCCCGAGTAACACTCCCTGACAGCCGCATACTACACTAGCAACCGCTAAGGAAGGGCTGCCAGGTCGTGGGAGCGCGTCCAAGGGCGCAGTTATTGTATTTAATTTGTTTGATGTGCAATAAACGATGGGGGCCGGAGAAGAAGCAATGTGAGCAACAGTTCCTTCTCCGGCTCTCGATTAAACCGAAAAAAAAAAAAAACACACAAAAATAATAAAAATATAATATTTATAACTAATAAGTTTATTACCGAATTTGGTAAGAAAAATCCTTTTAAAATTTGTATTCCCTTTTGTAACAATTTAGTAATTGATATTAAGAATTTCCCTGATTTTAGATTATTTAAGAATCATGTTATACATAAGATATGTCCTTGAATATAATAATTTAAATATAGTATTTTACCAATGTAATTATATTGTACTTTAATATTAAACTTTATATATTATATTATATTTGAATATTTCATTGTAGATTTTAATACTATACTATACTATAGTAGACTGTCTACTTATTATTTATTCATGTTATATTAATTAAACCTTTTTATATTTATATATTACTTTTGTTTCTTCTTTAATCTTTATATATATATTAGCTAACTTAATTTAGAACTCCTGTTTCCTACTCAAGCTATGTTTTTGGAAACAATAAATTACTATTACTATACCTAAGTATAAATATATTTAATTATTAAATTAAGAGTTAAGTTAACTGTGTCAAGCTTTATTTTGAAAATAAACTTTTTGTGACCTCCTATTTTAATGTTTTTATACATATGATTTTAGTGTTTAGTCCCATATGCTTATTCATAAAAGTTATAGGTGGGTAGACTGAAAAAGTATTTCTAGTTTAGGTGCTTTTTGTACCGTTAGTGTTACAAAATTATGTACTTACCTTCTAGCTTCTTCGTCATAAATATGCTTCAATGTCAAATTTTCTGATGAAGCCCTTCTTTTAAGAACTTCCCTCAATGCTCTAACCAATGCCTCATTAGGATTATGGGCTTGGTGGCCATTATGTGGTTTAATAGTAATAAATGTGCCATCCGCCAACTTTTTCAATGATCCTGAACAAAAATTCCCTCCACGTCTTGCACATCTGTAATATCTATAATAATAAAAATAAACAATTAGTAATTAGTAATCAGTAATCTAAGTAATAATGGGGATTAGCTATAGGTATATAAAAAATTTAACTCAATTTTAGACCCTGAACACAATATTATTAAATTTACAAAAGTATGAAACATGGAGAAGTCTAATTACATTACATTACATAGCTACATTCTACTTCCAACTACAAACCCATTTTGATATTGCAATTGGAATTATAAGTTGTAAATTTATATAATAATTAGTTATTAGTTTAAGCAACTTATTTCTAGTTATTAATGTTGAATATTCACAAAAAAATATTCTTAGACTTATACACAGATAGACGGATATTTAAAATACCTACATATTAAGTCAGTTGAGTAATTATTATAACTTTGTAGCAAATTAGCAATAGGCATAAGCATTCACACAGGGTAGTCATGAATCATGATAGGCACTTGACTACTCTGCGTACTATATTCATTATTACTATGATACCTAATCAATAATTTTATTTTTATTTATAATATACTTTTTTACTATGGTAAATATACTCAAATAAGGTTAACCCATACAAATTAATTGTTATAACTTAGGCAGTTAGGCATGAATACTGAATAAGAATGTAATATATACGTATGTGTGTGTTTTAATGTGTTATAATATTTAATAATTGTATATTACTACCCTGCCAAAAATGTCCGAGCACACTTATAAAAATAAGTAGTAGGTACCCATCTATATAAGGGTATAAGGATATAATATGCGCAAAGGCAAACGATTAATGTCTATTAAAATTTTCTAATTTATATGCAATGTAAAGCTTTTAAATATACTCACGTTATTCCTTTTTTGGTACCTAAATTATCATACGTATAAATACCGTGCTTCATACTTGTGAATAACAAAAATAAGACTCCCGAAATCGTCAGTATAAGCACAGAACTTATAAGATCGTAAAAATGTAAAATTGAATGAAAAACGTGTGCACTGTTGAGTGTTCGTCGACCTGTCGTTGACGAGGTTCGAGGATGTATGGTATATTGGTATTTGTATGTATCGCTGTGACGCGGTTTAAAATATTAATCATTGACGATTCCTAAATTTAGATGTTTGTTATCAATAAACAAGGGTATTTGTTTTATTTACGTAATTTCCTGGAAAATATTGGAATTATTTATGTTCCTATTGTATATTATATTCAAATAGAGTTACAGTAATAGGCATTAATACTATTAATAGTCTATATTATCAAAACTTTTATTAAAATTACCCATGGCTTAAGATAGAATCTTTAATCGTAAAATTACCTAATGGCTAATACACCAAACAAATCGAAAGAATAAGATATCGAAGTTGATGTTTGAATTTAAACTAAACATTTCATATCACATTCAGTCTTTAAAAATTAAAAATGTACAGCCTAAGTATAGTTACATGTACTTCAACATTTAATATATTATGAAATATGAAATAAAAATTGGGAACACTTCAAAATCAGGAACAAAAAAGATCAGGACAAGGGACTACTACCTACTATGGCTTATTGCTTATAATTTATTTGCCTTGTGGTTCACAATCGGACAATCCCCATTATCATTATATTCAAATAATATTGTTTTATCTACAAAGAGCTAAATTCGATTTTTTCAGTAGGCAAAAAAAATAAAAACCACAGTGAGCAATATTTTACCTTAAATTGTTTTTACAATTTATATTATATTTTAATAAACTTAACTCATTTTAAAATGGCATAGGAATCACTTGTTTTATATTTGTTTTATCCATTATCCTTAACAAATTGTTGTACAATAGTTTTATATTTATTATTTTAAATAAATAAATAATTAAATGTAATGAATACCATGTTATGTGTAAGTTTATTTTACTCAGTTGCCTATTTTATATAGGTACCCAACTTGTAAAGTATTATGTAGTTTAAAAGAAAAATCAACGTTTTATGTGATACATTCAAATTAATATACCTCGGCATTTGAAAAAAAAGCAGTAGGTACTTTCAATCCATTGTTGTTCATACATCATACAGCTTAAGCTTGCATTGACTATTTTTATAGTGACATTTACAGTGGGGTTTGTTCCATGGTTTTTATACCTCTGATTGTATATTTCAATATTTGTATGAAAGCCGAAAGGTCTACTTATAATAAATTATTACTGTAGGTACCTAGGTACTTTAAAAATATTTTAGTATAAGCCAAAAGGTGATGATAAGTGCAATTAAGTGATCAGAAAATAAAAACTAAAGTTTCAACTTGAAAGTAATTAAGTAAAATAGTAAGTGATGTACTAGAGTCCTAAAAATAAAATAAACTAATTTCTAAAGTAGATATAAAATCAATTAATTACACATGAGCAATGAGTTGATAACATTATTGAATTATTGTTTCATCAGACATTTTATTATTTGTTGGTACATCATAGTAGAGCATATTTTATTTAGAAAATGGTTATTTAAGTAAGTAAGCAATTAAGCAAAATGTATCAAAATGTTAAACCACACAAATCTCAAATAAATGTATATTTTATTTTGTCTTTACGATTAGGTAGGTAGGTACTATGATTATTGGCTATTTTACCTAACACTATAGTAAAAGACTGATAAAAAGGTTTTTACACTATAGGTAGTAATTAATTACCTATGTAGATACGTTATTATTGATTTTAATTATATTTTTCAAATTGAATTAATCATAAGAGCCCAATTCCATTTCCTAAAGAGAAGAACTGACTTCTTGATGCCCTTAATATTATCAATTTATCAATCAACTATTGTTGTGACAGCATTTTTGCCTTTATCTTAAACCGTGGTACCTACCTAACTAATATCATGATTCATGATAAATTAGATGTGTATATTGAATGTACTCAGTGGCGTATTTACGGGGGGGGTCCATGGGGTCCGGACCCCTCCCATTGACTCGTGTCTCTTACATGTTAAATGTTGTGCAGTTTTTACATGATTAAAAAACAAATTTTATCATACGATTTTAAGGATTGTATAAAAAATTTTCGAAGCTATAGTTATATCAACATTTTCAATAAATATCGTGAATATTTTTATAAGTTGTGTACCGAAAATGGTTGAAAAATACCAAATTCATTTTTTAATTCAAATATTTTGTAGTTTTGTACATTGCCAGTATCTACAACCACTCCAGAGAGATCTTTTTCAAACTTTTTAAGATTGAAAAGCTATCTAAGATCAACTATGAATGAAGTAGGTACCTAATGTAATTAAGGAAATATTTGTATAAAAGTTATAACATATAACTATATATTCGATTCTGAGGGATCTATTGGTTCTACAATAGTGTTTATTTTTTTTTCCTGTATACAAAAATGTCTTCCAGAAGGAGTGCTTCGATTTCAACATGTATAGACATATAGTAACTTATCTTTTAGAAAATTGGATCAAGATAGTACTTTAGAGAGGTCATTTTTCGATTTTCTCAATAGTTATTTAATGCCACTGTAAAAACCACCAAAAAATTACTAAAAGCCGCTAAAAATGGGATTTTAATTTCTAACACTTTGTCTATCACCATAGAAAAAAAATAAAAAATAAAAGTATTTCATTATTAATTCAACTTAGGTACAGTACTACAGTCTATAATAAATAATAACAATATAAAATATCCAGACTGACAAACCGTCTTCGCTCAGAATCATTTTTCTTATACAATGATATTATGATATTATATCATTGAGTTCAAGTTTAATACAATCCATTGACCCACTTGTAACCTACTGTACAGCAGCAGAGTGACATCCAATCACCCGCTTTTTTTTAAATTTGTTTTGTACATATTATTATTTAATAATTAAAAACTCGACAATTTTATATCGTCTTATAAATATGGTATATTAAATATTTTATTTAATAAAGAGTAAATGGGTAGTGTGGGGGGCTTCGTCCCGCGTGGCTCTGTGTTCTAAAAATTATCTGGACCCTCCCCATGACAACAGGAACGGATACCTGGAATGAATTCCTTTTTATAAAACAAGGAGAAAATGAACGAGTTCTTTTTTTTACAAGGAAAAATAACAAAATGTTTCGTTCCTTTCTAGTTCCAATAATTTACACAGATATATATATTTTTTTAATGTGTATAATAATATATATTGCCAATGAATGATCGTTATCGAGTATCGACGTTAATCGTTACTCATTAGTCATTAATCACTTTATTAATATTTCTAAAAGTTATGAGTTATAATTTATATAGAAATAAGTACCTATATAAAATATAATTATTATTAAACAATAAACGATAAGACATACGTCGGCCAACAATTTAACTTTGAAGAAAATCTCGTACTAGAATTATAAAATATGTAGGTACCTACCTACTTGTAGGTATATATTATAATTACAATTTAAAGAAGTATGCATATGAAAAAAAAACATTAATGATTAAATAAGATTTTTTATTTTATTCGGAACTAAAAAAAGGAGCTCGTTCATTTTCCAGAGGAACGACAAAGGAACGAATTATTTTTTTTATTTTAAGGAACAATTGGAACAGTACGAATTCCTTTTTATAAGGAACTTGCCAAACACTGTGTATTATAATTTATAAATAATATAACTGAGCCTACATTTTTGAATGCCGAATGGCAAATGCAGGTCTGTAGTCTGTACCTACAACCTACATCGCTCGCTGCCGGGCTTATTCCAATGTGTTTTTATTTAATCTCAATAATTACTTATAAATATTAGTAATTAGTAATATATAATCAATCCTATCAGTAATTTTTAATGTATCAAACAAGAGGTTTATATTGTAAAATATAAAATACAAATTGTAATAATAACAGCAATAAATAATTTATTATAATATGTGATATGTCACTGTCGAATACTCGAATATAATAACATATACGGCCGTCTTTTGTACCATAAATAGTAGGTTATTATATTATATTTAATCAAACTATGTAGGTATAACAATATAATCCTATCATAGTGTCATATCATAAATATTGTTATTACTTATAATTGTGAAAAAATGTGCAACAAATAACAATAATAATAAATGTTTTACCTATACTGGTACCTACTTTTGTTTTTTTCTCCGCGATAATTACAACATGTCCATAAGCGGGAATGTTCCGCTCACGGCGCTCAGAGGACACTGCTTTTACCGTAATGCACATCATAGGCGGAGATCCTGTGAAATATTGGGGGGAGGCTCAAATAGTTGGCAGCAAACAAACCCGTGGGGGCAAAGCCCCCACACCCCTAAACCCCCAACACTTTTTTTTATATTTAATAACTCATTAAAATAATTAAAGATATGAAGAATTAAAACCACGTTTTTGAGAACCACATTGTGTTAAAGGGAATTGCTAAATATTATTAGATAAAAATTAATAATTTTTATTAAGTAGGTAGCTACAATGCTACATAATAATAAATAATAATAAAATACAGATTATTACTTATCTATTACAGATAGGTAATGTCATGTATAATACATTTATAACTTACCTTTAGTTTCGGTATTTTAGGACCAGACTCTAAATCACCTAAATCCAAATCCAAATCGTCAACAATTGCTTCAGGTTGTCAGTAACAGTGGCGTGACGAAGGACTATATTTGAGGCACGTGCCTCAGTTTGAGGGGTGGTGGGTGTCCTGGGGACTGGGGTCCTATCTCACATTAAGAAAATATTTGCTCAGTTACCATTCATAAAATGTAAATACTCCGTACTCGTAATTTTGATACTGGACGGAAGTGCCTACTAACACTCGCCACACGGCACACGAATACACGATATAGACCAAGTACAATTTAATGTATTATAATAATAATTAATAATGTATAATATTATGATTAATGATATAATGATAATATTATGATTCTTTTCTTTGGGCAACACTGATTAGCAATGTGAACCACTCAGTGTTTTTGTACCTAATGATAACATAAAATTATCATTAACACTATTATTGTAATATTATCTAAGTTTCTTATTAGTTATTTATAGAAATTAGTTACTAGTTACATTGATTATATAATCAATGCTCAAATGCTGGTTATAAATTAGTATTCACTATTTCCCAATTTCCCTACACCTTTTCCATTTTTCGTTAGCCGTTACTCGTTACGCTCGTTACAGACTACAGTAATCAAAATTAATAATGCCTACAACTTGTGTAAGTTGTGGTCGCGTTCGTGATGTAAATATTAATTTAACCAATTGGCAAAGACATGTTAATGCTTGCAAAAAGCGAAAATCATCAAAAAATTATAACAACCACACACTGACAGAATTTTTGATTCCAAAAAAACCAAAAACTCATCAGGATAATGGTAAGTTTTTCAAAATAAATGTTAATAACCAATAACTTCCATTTTCGAAATCATAAAATATGATGACCATGAAGGTGAATAACAACATATTGTTGGATACTATTTATGTATTAATTTAAAAATCCATATTGGTTGTATAATTATTTTTTAAATCCAAGATTTCAGTAAAATTACTAAAGAAATACATGTGAATAACACTGTTGCAACAACAGACATCAGTAAAGAAAACAGAATCAATTGTAACAACGCAGGTAATATATTATTAATAAGATGTTTGAATTTTACATAGTATAATTTAATATTAAATGTGTATTTTGAAATTTAAAGTTGAAGGATTCAGTGAAAATATTGATGAATCATTATATAGTAAAAATGAAGGTATAGATTTAAAAGTTGTCACTGAAGATACCAATCCTACAGGTTAGTATTAATTATTTAAAAACCAATATTGATTGTATAATTATTTTTTAAATCCAAGATTTCAGTAAAATTACTAAAGAAATACATGTGAATAACACTGTTGCAACAACAGACATCAGTAAAGAAAACAGAATCAATTGTAACAACGCAGGTAATATATTATTAATAAGATGTTTGAATTTTACATAGTATAATTTAATATTAAATGTGTATTTTGAAATTTAAAGTTGAAGGATTCAGTGAAAATATTGATGAATCATTATATAGTAAAAATGAAGGCATCGATTTAGAAGTTGTCACTGAAGATACCAATCCTACAGGTTAGTGTAAATTTCAAATTAATTGATCAGTAAAATATATATTATTATACATAAATATTGTATTAATAAATAAATTCTAATAATTCTATGGAAGTGTAGTTATAATTGTAATAAATATTCATATATTAACTTGAATACATTGTACTTAAACCATAAACAGATATTCACCATTGCAAGGCTGGGCATTAACGAGTTAATAGTTAAAATTAAGTTAAAACGTTAAGTTAATTAACTCGTTACTTTTTTACAAATTAAATTCAACTTAATAAGTTACTTTTTTTTAAGATTAAAAACGAAAAAAATATGATTAACTTTTAATTTAACTTAACTTTATTATTTTAAAATAACTTAACGAGTTAAAAAAAATTGTTAACTTGCCCAGCCTTGCACCATTGCTTATTTAGCTATAGAATTAAAGAATGCATTTTTATGGCTTAACTATTTTTATCTTGCAATTAATAATTAATTTATGCAAAAATGTACTTATGCTCAATTCATGCAATGTTAATTTTAAATAGAAATGCATTTATGACAAAATGATAAAGCTTTTTAGGTTTCTTATAAATTATATCATTTTTATGTTCATGAAAGACTGATCGACAATTTTATTTTTTTAATTATTAAGAAGATAGTCATCTATTTCAAATTGTCTTGTTATATTGGTTAGTTTATTATTTTATATTCTTGAAGATCGATCGATTGAATATAAAATAATATTGAAATGAATAATTATATTTTAGGTTTTATGGCATTTTAACTTGCTTTTAATATTCTAAATTTTGTATTGTTTGTAATATATAGGAGAGGCTTTTATTGATGCTTCTAATAACAACTTTTGCTTTGAAGAATATATGCCAAAGACATCCAATAATGATCCAGCTCTTATTCCAGAAAATGTATCTTCTAATCAATTATCATATTTTGTTGAATTAGGACCATGTCAACCTAATCCTTTAGAATTAGAAGATAAAGTATTTCCAAAAACTTTTGAAAAAAATGGTAAATTTCGCTCATTTCATGCAAGTTATTATTACAAAACAGTACTAAATCAAGCTCCTTGTAAACGCTGGTGGTTGTCTTATTCTCTTTCAAAAAATAAAATATTCTGTATTTCATGCAAGTTGTTTGGGTTGCCAAAGGCAAAGAAAACTAATATTGTTTCAAATGGTTCTGGAGATTGGAAAAATATTAGTAGAATTATAGAAAACCATGAAATACTCCCAGATCATTTGCATTCTGAAATTAGTAGGAGCCTCTTCTCAAAAAACCTTAGATTAGATTTAAAGCTACCCTTGGTGCTTTCTGCGAATCGGCAAGTAGCTGAAAATCGGCAAGTAGTTAAAATCATTATTGATGCAATTATATATACAGCACGGCAAAACATAGCTTTGAGGGGCCATGATGAAAGTAGAAAATCACTTAATAAAGGAAATTTTTTGGAATTAGTTGATTTATTAGCAAACTACCATGCACCATTACAAATACATCTTGATAAAATTAATGCTAAATCCCATAACCGTCTTACATTCATGTCAAATGTCACACAAAATACCATACTAGACATTTTAAAAGAACAAATACGTTCTTCTATTATAAATGAAATTAAAATGTCAAAAATGTTTTCTATTATAATTGATACTACCACTGATGTTGCCAATCTTGAACAATTCACTTTGATTGCTAGATACGTTTTTGAAGGGATTATTCAAGAAAAACTAATTTCTCTGGTAACAGCTGAAGATGGAACGGGAAGAGGATTATTTGAAGTATTTTGTAATATTTCTAAAAAATATGATTTGAATTGGAAAGAACAATTATATGCTCAATCATATGACGGAGCAGCATCGATGCAAGGTGAATATTCAGGCCTCCGCACATTAATTCAGCTAGAAAATCCAAGGGCAAAATACATATGGTGTTTTGCACACCGCTTAAATTTAGTTATCGTAGATACAGCTGATTCTAGTGTACACACTAGACAATTTCTTGGTGATCTTCAAGCATTAATTGGATTTATGAGAGCTAGAAAGAGAACATCGGAGTTTGTTAAGTACCAAAAACTCATTTATCCTACTGAAAGAATCCGTAGAATAAAATCATTTTCCACAACGAGATGGACTTCTCATGACCGTGTTATCATTGTTATTTTTGAAAAATATAAAGCATTATATGAAACTTTAGAATGTTTACTTAAGTCAACTGACAGAGTTACATCATCTGGTGCAAAGAATTTTCTGAATGTAATATCATCGTTTGATTTTGTTATAACAATGATATTATTAAGAAAAATATTTTCTATTACAACACCACTATCAAACTACTTACAATCTAAATCAGTAGACTTTATTGAAGCTCTGCGTTTAATCAATACTTCTAAAGAACAATTAGCTAAGATGAGAAGTGACAAAAAATATGAGGAAATGGTAAAAGAAGCAAAACAATTTGCTAACCATCATAATCTAACAGAAGTAGACTTTAAAGAATCAAGAAAACGTACTAAAAAAATTTTACCTGGAGAAAAAGCTTCCGATGAAGTACAGAGCTCATCATTCGACAAGTATCGATGTCATACATACTTTACAGTTTTGGACAAAGTAATTACTTCAATTCAATCTCGATTCAATGACTCTAACAATATATTAAAAGATTTTACACTTTTATCACCAGAAAGATTAAGGAAATTTAAAAATGAAAATCAACATCTTCCTCAAGATAGTTTTGCTGACCTAGTGGCTTGGTTACCAGAAATTGATATAAATCAACTACGTAATGAGTATATTATTTTTTCTAAAAGTTTTGATGATCTTACATCAGGTATAGATTTACCTACTTTGTTGCATTGCCCAGAATCAATTTCATCAAGTGAAAGTTGTGAAGAAGAAGAAAAAAATATAACTCAAGATGAACAAATTAATATGACAAAAATTGGTGTTAGTACTATTCTTTATACATTGTCCAAGTATGATTTGTCAGCAGCGTTTCCCAATTTGTATATAGCATACAAAGTCTTAGGGACTATACCAGTTACATCTGCATCTGCGGAAAGATCATTTTCCAAAGTAAGTTTTTTGTAAAAAAAAAAATTTTTGTAATGTTTTTTGGGATGGGTGGTGGGTCTGACAATATAACTTGTGCCTCATAACTTGATGAAGTTCGCCACGCCACTGGTCAGTAATATCTGTCGATCTTGTCGGTATCTCTTCAGGTTCAGTTGTTTTTGATTTAAATATTTCAAACATATTTGAATTTAATTATAAATGTTTAGACTCGAATGAAACGTTTTTTCGAGTACCGATATCAAACAATAAGCAAAATATAATTTAGAAAAATAGAAAATAGTATATTTCGTAAATAGTCAATATGAAGTACGAATGAAGAATGACGAATCATTCAATCTAATCAATCATGATAAACTTTACTTTATTTCTAATCCAGCCATAGCGATCCACCTATTTTTTTTTGATCTCCCCTATTTGCATCTCACATAAAAACATTTACCATATTCCATTTTACAGGGAGATTTCACAATTTTTATCCATTTATTCGTGCCTTACACCAAATATTAAACGTATTTAATATGTAGCTAAAGGGAGATAGCATCATAGTATCATATTCAATGTGGCTCACATGACGTGACGTCGTATACAATGCTTCGTTCTAGAAATTTCAATGTTCAAAGGTATAAAAGGCGAAGTTCGGTACGAGTTAGAAGTTCGTGGTTTTAGCTACCCCCTCCCCATTTTCTCATGTGCTTACCAATTTTTACCCCAAAGGGACGTAGAAGGGATACCTTTTGGAGTTGAATATTTATTTTTTTATTATTACGTTTAAGTATACATTTTATTATTCTTATTTGTACTTAGTAAAATGCCGCCATAAAAGTCAAACCTCAACAATGAGTATAGCTATTTGAGGCACGACGCAAACGTGTTGTTAGACATCATGAATCGGCTGAAGAAATGGTTATAAAATCATTTATAAAATTAAATTTGTTTACGTTATCTGTAAAGAAGTTTGTAATTTACTCTTCCATTGCAGACTATGTTCTATTCTTAATCCAGTGGGTTATTAGATTTTATCTTTACTATAGTGACATCATGAATATTGATTTGACATACTCAATCGGAGTCAATAGTTTACTTTACGCGATGATCTCCGAAACTACTATTTAACTACAAATAAAAAAAAAAACTTATTTTCTCATAAATAATAAATTAAACACTAATACATGGCTTACGAAAATGCAAAAAAACAAACAAATCCGCGGGCAACGCGGGACAGCTAGTATTTTATAATATAATATTAATTATAGTTATAGACAGCGCCGGATCATAGCTTTTTAACACCAGGGGAAAATTAAAAAAATACGCCCATCTCAGGGAGATGATCAGAAATAGTATTTTTTTTACGAAAAATCAAGCACACTCACACAGTATTGCGAGGAACTGAGGACCAGCATTTACAAAACCTTTCCAAATATACTGCAGGACCAATCATTTATTTACCACAAATAATTTGAACGATTTTAACTTAAAAATGAAACATTTTAAATTTTAAACTACTCACGTAATGTAGTTTTAGAAGCACTTCTTAATGGTGTATTTAAAGTTAAAATCTGTGGTCAATATTTCTAATTTCCAGGTTTAGAATAAATAATATTGATAATAATAACATGTATGAATTGTTTATTAACAAATCAAAATTAGGTATCCATTGCTTACTTTTAATATAGGACGCTTTATGTAAAAGAACAATATTTAATTTACAACATACCTATCAATATCATGCATTTTCATTTTTAATATTTGTTACAATCAAAACTTAATAATATGTACCTAGGTACGGAATAAATACAATGAAACAAAAATGTAATCATGTACTGAAAAGTGTAATATAATGATTGTAACACGACAAAGAAATATGTATCATGGATTATCACTTACGGATTGAATGTACCTATATACTAAAATAACTACATTCTACATTCTATATTTTAAAAATTTCCAGAATAATAAGGACCTGGTTGTCTGTTTGACATCTTGAACTATAAAAATAAATTAGACAAAAAACACAGTATATATAAAAAAAAAAACGAACCAAATAGAATATAAATTTCCTTTTAAATTATTTTATTATAATATGTAAAACATAATATTCAATCTGTCTTGGGCTACAATCAATAGGATAGTATTTTTGTTTTAATTATTTAATTATGTTATACTTTTATAGTATCAATTTTATCAAGTAAATTAATAGTTGTATACTTGTACCTATTTAAAAAGGAAACACAAATTACAAATGATATTCCATTTTGTGTTCTGTTACATTTATCTAGTGGCCATGGTGATATTTATAAAAAGGCATTAATTGTTAAATACAAAGACTTTTATAAGCCTAGGTACAAACATGTAATTTAATAAATAATCTGAAAACAATTAAATCATTAGTACCTAAGTAACATTTTATGTAGTACATAATTTTATGCAGTACCTACTTATTGGCTATTTGGAAAAATATATAGTTGTTAATTTAAAATCACATAACAATGAATTACAATTAATAGTGCGATTTTTAAGATTAAGGTTTTAAACAACTATCTACATAATATTATATTATATGCAAGAAAATGATGTAATTTACCATACTTTATTATGTCACTAATCGGAGAGTACATTAATCTATTTATGATAGACTAAGGCATGTACACTCCCGCTGACAGTAAATTGCGGACGGGTTTTATTTATTTTATATTTTTATCTATTTTTTACCTTTTTCATATTTGTCCTTTTTAATATTTAAATTAATGTTATTAGTTATTACTAATCTCGATTAAAAATAAAATTATTTTATTTTATTCCCATACCCAATACTACACATTTCCTGTGAAATATTATTTTGTACTTAGTTTTGACTTTTGTTTTAAAGTCCATTTTCAATTTTCAATTTATAAAATATTTAAAACCTTAAAAATACGCCCTCGAAAATTATACGCCCGGGGATAAATCCCTGACTTCCCCCCCCCCCTAGATCCGGCCCTGGTTATAGATATTAATTATGTTGAAGAACTGAAGAAGTGTTTCATAGATAAATGTAATGATTATATTATGATTATATTTAATAATTATTTAAAACATAATAAAAATAATAATGTATTTAGTTGGTAGGGGTTTTTGGTTACGGACAATTATTGGTCCCCGCATAAAAATTCCGTATGCAGACAATCCGTCCCCTTCATAATTTTATGCCCGGACAATTTATTAGTCCCTGGTCAATATTTTTCCTTGAGACAATCGACATTTTTATTTTTAATTTGACGGTATATTTTATTCAAAAATTATTATTAAAAAAAAAAAAACGTTTTGTATTTAGGTATTTAACTTTTTAATTATTTTTACTTTGTCAGTGTCTCGGGAATATTTAATATTAAATATTTCTTATTATAATTATTATGCTAAAAAAATATTTTGTATTTAACTTATAAGCCCGGCACCAATTGTCCGTGTATACAATTATAACAAGGGCCAATTTTCTGCATGCTGCGTTTTATCGCGGGGACCAATAGGTCCTAGGTCCGGGCCTTTTTTTTCTAAAGTGCAGAAATTTTAAATTTCAAAGATTTTGGGATTTGATGGTCTAATCTCTAATGTCTACGGTATCACTTTCTATAAAACTACGTTCTGTGATTATAATTTCAGGCTTTTAACTTTATGGAATTTAATTTTCTGGGAAATTATGGTCTACAGTATTACTTTCTGTAAAACTACGTTCTGTGATTATAATTTCAGGTTTTTAACTTTCTGGGATTAAAATTCTGTCATACATATTTTATTTTCATTTTATTTTCAGTATGAAAACAATTCTGGAACGTTAATTTCCAGTTATTTTATTTTCTGTAATTTTACTTTCTGTAATTTTATTTTCTGTTCCTTTATTTTTCTGTTAAATTTACTTTATGGATTTCTAACGTTTGTGTCGTTTATTTTCTGGAACATTACGGGCGCCCACAAAAATAAAATAATACAAAAAGTGATATGTGTGTGTGTGAGACCAGCTGTTCCTCCTTATGCAGTGATAATTAAGACATAAAAATAATATTATTATGTTGCGGCGGCAACATTATGTTTGTGGCAAAGCGCAAAGTCATTATGGACTTACGGAAAAAGTTTAGAGGTTCAATAGATCACAGTGAGTCTACACAAATTAACAATATGTCAATATCTTTCCATAGATTAAATTTTCCGTATATTTAACGTCATAAAGTAGCACTGGGCAGTGATCATAAAAGTTATAACGATTTCTAAATGCAATATATATATATAGAATGTAGATATTATTATATAATATATGAAGACTCTAGGCCCTAAGGCTAAAAAACTCATTATTTTTGTGCCTTTAAATATTACGTCATTGTTTTTGGTGGTTATTATAAAAATAAAGCTCGAAATTTTTTAATATATTCTCTATATTTTCGTTTACATTTATAGTGTTATAAATGGGAGAATAGTTTATTATTTTTAAATCATTTCTACCAATTAATGGCGGTCCTCCGTTTTGTATTACGTAAATGCACATTTTAAAAGACTTTTTCAAATATTTAGCATTTACTATTAATTTTCCTATTGGGCTTATATCATTTCCGACGTAATCGCGTAGTGAAATATCGTTTGGTAATAAAGTTAAATTATTAAAACTTGTATCATATAATTGTTTTGACATTACACTATGCACAGCCCCCGTATCTATTTCAAATTTTAAATCTTTATTTTCAATTAATAAATTGATAATGTACGGTTTTACTTTATTTTGAAAGTTATTTTCAATCATATTAAAAAAAGTGTCAGATAAATTGTACGCGATTGCGTCATCATGAATATTTTCATTCGTGTTATTACCAGAATTTTCGGATAAAAATTTATTGTGTGAGCGGTTATCATACTTTGGTTTATTGTTCTTACTTTTACACATAGGAGCCAAATGACCTTTGATATTGCAAATATTACAACTGTAGTCCTTGTATCGGCATTCTTTTTGTGTGTGGTTTGATCGACCGCATGTTCCACATTTTGATTTTTCCGTGATTGACTGCTTGGCTGATTTTGCTTGCTGACTTTGTTTTTGATATTTGAAGTCAGCTTCTTCCTTTATCCATCCGGTTTTATTGTTGATTGTAGATTCTTTTGCAGCGGAAATTTCCATAAGGTGCGAATATGTGATGCTTATTTTTGAGGCATCTTCCTCTAGTAATCGATCTTGAATTGGTCCCGCGTTCATACCAACAACAAAAATGTCACGGATTACAATTTGTAATTCCGTTGAAAAATTACATTTTGATGCTAGGTTCTTTACTCTTGCTCCCCATTCAGCTAAAGTTTCGTCTGGTCTCTGCTTTGCGTTGTAGAATGCATATCTTGATGCGAAGTACGATTTCACTGGCTTGTAATAATTGTTTAACAAACCTAATAGTGTGTCGTATGTCTGAACGTCTGGTTTGGCTGGAACGCATAAACTGAATAATATTTTGTGAACTTCCTCACTAATTGAAGATAGTAGTATAGCTCTCTTCTGGACTTCGTTACTTATTCCGTTCGCAATAAAAAAATTTGTAAGTCTTGATTCAAATATTGTTATGTCGTTCCCAGATTCAAATGTTCCTGGTGAACCTATTATATTATGGAATTGAGTAATATTTTTGTTATCCTCACCCATTTTATAAATATTTTAATTTAATATGAGATGAGTTTAAAAACATCCCATCTTCGTCGCCAATTTGTTGTGTATTGTTAATATGAATAATAACACAAACGTATATTATAGTCTTTTATTGTGAAAAGTATAAAACGAACTGACGTACATATAAAATTGTCTACTTGCTAATGACCGATGGACAATCCCCACCGATCGTAATATGATACTTATGATTATTATTATTAATATAAACGTTTAGTATACAATGTAAATGCTGAATATGCAACAGTTAATAATCAAAAAATACGATCTATCCAATTTTATATTAGGTATGGTTTATTTTCCTTGATTTTTTTTTTCCAGGGCGCTATTAAAAACTACTGGGAATTTAAACCTCGCGAACGCACCAACTAGATTCACTATCCCATATCCCATCAAACAAGATAGGTACTGAAGTTGAAAATCGAAGCATTATTTTGACTACCTACTTATATAGTGTAGGTACCTACACAGGGGCGTTATTTTGGTCGTTGTTCTCAAAAAATATTTCAAAAATATATTTTTTTTTAAATATATTACAAAAAATTATTGTATTAAATCGAAGTTCGTTGTTTCACTGTATAATGATGTATTCATAGTTTATTATAAAGTGTCTTAAAAATTGTTGGTGGTGTTATATTTTATCATTTTAAGCTTATAAATGTAATATTATTATATGTTTGAATTTTTTTGTTTATTAATATTCATTTATTATGATAAAATACTCAAGATGCAAAGCTGGGCAGTAACTAGTTAAAAAGCAGGTTAATGGATGTCGCTCTGCTGTGCAGTAGGTTACAAGTGGGTCATTGTATAATGGATTGTATTAAACTTGAATTTATTGATATAGGTAACATCATTGTATAACAAAAACGATTCTGAGTGGAGACCGTTTGTCAGCCTGGATATCTTATATTGTTACTAGTTATTATATCATGTAAGTTGAATTAATATTATAATATTATTATTTTTTATTCGTTTCTATGGTAGGTAATAAACAAAGAGTTAGAAATTAGAATCCAATTTTTCAGCAGTTTTTCGTAATTTTTCGGTGGTTTTTACCGTAGCATTAAATAACTAATGATAAAATCGAAAAATGACCTCTCTAAAGTACCACATTCATGCATTTTGCTAAAAGATAAAGTACTATAATATGTTGAAAGAAATTTTGTATACAGGATATAAAAAATTAAAAAAAAAAGGTGGGCAAGTGGGTGTCGCTCTGCTGTACAGTAGGTTACAAGTGGGTCATTGTATAATGGATGGTATTTAATTTGAATTCAATGATATAATATCATTGTATAAGAAAAACGATTCTGAGCGGAGACGGTATGTCCTTCTAGGTAAAAGACATATTATATACATATCTATGGTATTAAAAAAAATTGACCTATAATGAATTCCAAATTAATCATATCACAATATCCATTAGGTACTTATAACGCGTTATACACCAACAACAAACCCTGATACTATCATAGATATATAGTAGATTACTTTAGAAATTTCAAGTACCCACGAATAATATTATACAATCACAACAAAATAACTAAAATCGTAATTCTTGGTTTAAATATGTAATTTCGTCCAAATTTGAATTTAAAATGTCTGTAAAAATAACTGTGTTCATATATTGCTTAGATTTTTTGGTTACAGTATGAATTATTTAAGAGAATCTTTGTTTTAAATTTTCAACTCTTAGTTATAAAAACTGAACATTTTATAATTTTTTAATTCCAACGATTGATAATTTTTGAGATTTTGATAAATTTTGTCAAAATTCAAATTTTAAATGCTTATAAAAAAAAATCGTGCCAATGTATTTTTAATATTTTTCAATTGATATTGTCACAATATATCAGTAGCCTTGTATTAAATTTTTACACTTTTTGGCCCAACAGATAAAACTTTATTGATATTTATAGAAAAAAAAAACTAAAAAAAATTGAAAGCTGTAAATGTCCATAAACAGCTCAAAAAGAGTCAAAATATTTTCAAAATTGTATGGTGTATAGGAAACGCTAATATAAACATTCAGTGAAATTTTCATGTATCTACAGTTATTCGTTTTTGAATTACAACAAAATAAGGAAATCGCTACATGAGAAATCGAGTGAACATTCAATGTTGTAAAAATTTGAATTTCAAACGCTCATAAAAATTTAATTTGACATTCCGGTAGAGATTTTTTTATTGATGAAGGTAGACAAACTTATGAGTAATCTTATATTACATTTTCAAATCTTAGATTTAAAAAGAAAAATTTTTACGAATTCTTAACTCAAAATAATTGATTTTCCATATTTTGTCAATTTTTGAACTTTAATTGCTTAGAAAAAAAAATGTTGACAAAGGATTTTTAATATTTTTCATCTGCCTTTGAAACAACATATTAGGAGCCTTCTATTAAATTTTCAAGCTTTCGCAACCAACAAATAAAATTTTATTGATATTTCTAGAAAAAAAACTAAAAAAAAATGAAAAATGAAAATGTCCCTAAACAGTTCAAAATAAATCAAAATATTTTTAAAATGTTATCGTGTATAGAAAGTGCAAATATAAACAACCGGTGAAAATGTCATGTATATACGTTCATTTGTTTTAAAGTTACACCAAAAACCAAATTCGATTTTTTGGAAAATCGATTTTGCGTAAAAATTCCCGTTTTTCCTTAATTTTTATGTTGTTTTTTCCGGCGCTTGTGAAAACTACTGGAAAATGTTTACTTTTGACCCCCCAAAGTACCAACTAGATTCACTTTCCTATCAGAAAAGGTACTATTGAAGAAAATCGAAGCACTTTTACTGTCCCAAAACGTGATGACAGACACAAAAAAAAATATAAAAATATAAAAATATAAAAAAACACACATCATTGTAAAACCAATACATTCATCGCTCCCCTCAGAATCTAAAATTAAGCACCATTGTAAAACCATTAGCTTCCTTGCTCCACTCAGAATATAAAAAAAAAATGGAATGTAGAAAATAACTTAGTTAGTAAGTAAGTTATTTCTTTTTATAAATAATTGTAACTTAACTTAGTTTTTTTGTTAAAATGAAAGTTATTTGTAAAAAGTTATTTATCAATTTTCCTATTATGATTTATGTTATTTATGAACTGTATATTATTTGAGTTGATATTTCTGAGAACCGCGACGGAGGTATATCTACCGACGATTGTAGGTATGTATATTATTGTATTTATTACTATACTATAGACATATTATTATAGTACATATATAGGTACTAATAATTAATATGCTTTATAGACATATTGAAGTTACTAATCAGTAGTATTTTACTATTATTACTATTATTACACCGGAAATGCCGAAGTCAATGAAGTGTTGAGGGATAAATGGTCTTAGATATTGTCGTATTATAAGCAAATTAATATAGACTATGAAAAACAAAATATTAGATTTAAGTGTACTGTGTTGTCCTAAAGAGCATATTATAAGTACATCGTTAACATGAAACTCAAACCGAAGAACACACATTAAAGTAAGTTGGTATTTTATAATATTATCCAGGTACGGGTTAATTATTATTATTATTATTATTCATTTTATTGACAATCATAGATAATAAAGAAATGTCAAACGGATAGGCCATCAGACTTTTATCGGTATCAAAGACTGAAAAAAAAATGAGGTGATTTTGGGGTCTATTATATTATAATATTATATAATATATAATATATATATTCGGTTGGCTGTAATCAGTATAAAATACGAATAAGTGATGATATTCTACTCAGTTTTCCTCCCCTACAGATATAGAATTTAATAAACTAGATTGCTAACTAGTGATTAAAGCCGTCGCCAAAAAAACGCCATGTTTGTTGCGGGCTATGTAGTCGTAGTGTTATCATAATAATATGATTAAGAGGACGCTACACCCGCATGTGTTGTCTCCGTCTTACACACGTACGACATAGACAAAACGCGTTTAGGCAGTCTGAGTATAACTCGCTCAATTTTGGTTCTAGAGTAAAAATACCTATTATGAAATTGAATTGTGATAATATTTCTAAGGGCAAGACGCTGCGGTTTTTTTAAAAAATTAAATTTTTTAAAAGTCAAAGGTATTTTAAAAAATTGTGAAATTTTTTCTATTTCTAAACGATATAATGAACGTTATATTGGGTATAATGGAAAAACCGCAGCGTCTTGCCCTTAGAAATATTATCACAATTCAATTTTATAATAGGCATTTTTACTCTAGAACCAAAATTGAGCGAGTTATACTCAGACTGCCTAAACGCGTTTTGTCTATGTCGTACGTGTGTAAGACGGAGACAACACATGCGGGTGTAGCGTCCTCTTAACGTGATACCTAATTTATTATTTGGCGGGTATTTCAAATCCACGGATACATAAAGAAGAGTAAAAATACCTATTAAAAAATTAAAATGTTGAAATTTTTTCCATCTCTAAACGATATAATGAACATTATATTGGGTATAACTGAAAAAACGCAACGACTTGCCCTCAGAAATATTGTCACAATTCAATTTTATAATAGGTATTTTTACTCTACAACGAAAATTGAGCAAGTTCTACTCAGACTTCGTAAACGCGTTTTGTCTGTGTCGTACATGAGTAAGACGGAGATAACACGTTAGGTGTGACGTCCTCTTAAACTACCTACTTCAATCCTGACGTTACATAATAAATATAATAAATAAATATTGAGAAAAAATGACTAACACGACATTAAAAATTACAATAACATATGAATTTATTTTAAAATTGAAAAATGTATTATTAAATAAACCAATTGTTTTAGTATAAAGTAAAATCAACATTCAACACCAACAGTTAAATTCTAAATTTTTGTGTTTATCAATATTTATTTTTATTGGGTGAAGTAACTCTAGTGATATGATAAAGTATCAGCTACAGAACAGAAAAAAGAACAAACTTAGTCAAGTCTCAGTGGATCCAAGCATAAAAGAAATAATCATGAACCATCTTAATATGTTCTCATGACTTCTATTAATTAAAATAATATTGATGGAAATAAATTATGTGAAGCTTTTGTAACTAATATCTCTATTTTCTCTTTAGGTAGCAATTACTGTTATAACTTACAATATCAAACACTAATAATGTATTGGGTAATCACAAATGATACATTTAAGAATAGCTTAACTAATGATGTATGTGAATTATTATACACGTTGATATTAAATAAAAATGTTGAAATTATGTTCTTTGAATGGTTTTTTATCTAATTATATTTATGCATATGACTTGAAAGTTGAAACAAAGAATAACAAATTATTAAATACAAGAGATTAGAAACTTATGATTAAAAACGGATGATTTATTAGAAATTCAGTTAAACTTTTGTCCACTTTGTCAGGTAAATTAAATTACATAATCTGTTTTTTGATGAACTAATATTAAATTGTAAAAATATGTTTAAACAAAATATTCATGTATATGTAAAATATTTAAAAATATAATAATAAAAAAAAATGTAACACTAATGTCAAACATGATTTACCTACATTAGATAAAATACTAACTCACAATTACATTTAGTAAATATTATAGCAAGATATTCAAGTACAATTATAAATATTAGATAAACACATATTTAAAAAGTAATAGGTATACTGTGTCAAAATTTTAAAAAAAATTACCAAAAACTATGAGTATTAATTTGAAATAGATCTAGAGTAATAATGTATATAAAAGAATAATAATGAACCGTTGGTATATTTTAGGTCTTTTTTTTAAAATACAGCGAAATTATTACACTATATTGGAATTTAAGGAAAGATTCTAGATCTAGAACGACTGTGATAACGCCTTATTGGAGATCTCATTCTAAGTGGACGAGGAGAAAGTCGTTTAATAGGCATTGGTGATCTACGTCTGTATGGACATCTTTGGCATCGACAACCACCACCACCACCACCACCACCACCACCACCACCACCACGGCGTATAGGACTTCTACGAATAGTTGGAAGTGGCAATACAAATGGTGCACAAGTTATTTTTTGTCCATCGATTTGAGCTATAATAATTAAAGGTAAATTATTAATAATTATTATAATT
Organism: Macrosiphum euphorbiae; assembly: GCA_949089665.1. NCBI lineage: Eukaryota > Metazoa > Arthropoda > Insecta > Hemiptera > Aphididae > Macrosiphum > Macrosiphum euphorbiae. The sequence goes on along the minus strand of CARXXK010000002.1, from coordinate 107,368,754 downwards.
TCCAAATAAATGACACTTACCTCCATCCATATGTTTTATGGCATTCTCAGCTCCTTCTGGCGAAGAAAACTCAATATAAGAAAATCCTTTACACAATTTATGAAATCGATCTAGAGGTACATCTACTTTTTTTATTGTTCCAAAATATGAAAATATTTCTTGAATATGTTCCTTAGTAATGTTCCGAGTCAAACTACCAACATGAATACTGCAGGGTTTTGGAGTTGGGCTACCTGATCTAAAATCATATTATAACACGTATTACACTAATATGCTTTAAGTGAATATTTAAAAAAAAAATAAAATATTAGATTAATTTAAAATTAAGATTATTACCTTGTTTTTCTAGAAGTTCTAGTTTTATTTTCAGCTATTTTTACTTTTTCCTCATCATTACGTCTTGATTTTCTTGGACTGCGGATTCTACTCTTCGTCTTACTGCCACTTTTCACTTTTGGTTGCCTAGGGTTATTTAAATTTAATAATAATTATAAAAATCTCAACTTCAATATAATACACTGACATATTACTAAATATTAATCACTAAAACTCACTTTGTTTTTACTTCAGCTCTACCTCTAGTAGAGGTACCAGAAGAACTAGTTGAACTTGAAGAACTTGAGCTAGAATTTGAACTGGAACTAGAACTGCTTGAGTTTGAACTGCTACTAGATCCTGAAGAACTACTGCCAGAGCCAGAGCTACTTGATGAAGAACTACTGCCAGAGCGAGAGCTACTTGATGAAGAACTACTGCCAGAGCGAGAGCTACTTGATGAAGAACTACTGCCAGAGCGAGAGCTACTTGATGAAGAATTACTGCCAGAGCTAGAGCTACTTGACCAAGAACTAGACAATAAGAACAAGAATAGAAAGTAAAAACCAAGATTAAATTGATAATAAAGGCAATAATAATTCAAATGTATTTATAAGAACTCGTAAAAAAAAATAATTCTAATTTACTAATTTAATGAGAAAAATAAATGGTTAATAACATTATTTATGTTAAATACCTAATTATACTATTCATAAAGAAATCTTGTGGAAGTAAACTATCATAAGAAATTAGTAACTAAGAATATTATATCATGAAATATCTATATTGTTAACCATTCACAAAATAAGTATTAGTAAAATACATATTAAATGTGATGAATTTATATAGAGTAACCTGGGGTATAGTGGCGCACCTAACATTTAACAGCTGGTATGTGGTAGCATACACGTTTTAGAAATATTGTTACATTGTTTTCCTATCATAAATATTACTTAGATTTCAATTTTCTGATCAAAATTTGATTTTACCAAAGCAAATACCAAAAATTCTGAATATGTAATTAGAAATTATAACAAATGCGTCTTTTTACCCCGTTATTGGGGTAAAAGTAGGCACTTAATATGGTGGTAATAGGCCGCATGCTGAATTAATTCATAAAAATTAATTTCATTAAAGAATGTTTTCTATTTTATTTTTATCAAATAATAAGTTATAAATATATATAATATGCATGCATAATATAAAAGTTCCTAGTATAGGTAATATATAATGAATACAGTATTAGTAGTAAATACTAAGTCGAAGTAATTTTTTTAAGTATAATTATTCAATAAATATTATATAATATTATTTAATCATTTGATGATACATCGTAGATATAATGTACCTATTAGTTTAAATAAATTAATAAATAAATAGATATAATTAATTCAATTTCTAGCTAGAAAAATTAAATGTTTATAAAAGTAGGTAATCAATTATCATATAAGAAATACTGCTCACTCTTACCCCAAAACCCACTAAGCCATTTTACCCCAATATGATTTTCTGAATAAACAGTATTGTAGTATATTCAGTTGTTTTTACTAGTATTGACGTTTAGTCACCTACTTGTACTAAACGAATATTTATAAAAGCAAAATCTAACGTGTCGTACACATTACTAAATACTAATTCTATACTACTCAAATATTATATCAGACGAATACAATTAATATTTTACCTCCATATTTTGCCGCCAAAACATCATCAATTGCTGAAAAAAATATTTTATCACGTTTGGCTATGATAACATAATCATAATAACAAAAATGTTTGACCAGATAGCAATTATCAAATTACTTATGCACAATAATTCATTTTGCCCCATGCGCCATAATCATAGATATTAAAGAATGGATAGGCCATGGCTACATTAATAAAATAGAGGGTCGTGTGCCGGAATGGGGAAGAGTGAAAGACTGTTTTTTATGATTGTATCTCATTCTGGCAGAGGTCATATTATCATAAATTATATACCTACAATAGTTATATATATATTTATTTGTGTTAAGATCTCTATAACCTCAAAATGTTTTCATGTTCATTCCCGTATGATAAGCACAAATGGCCCATCCATTCTTTAATATCTATGGCCATAATACCCCAGGTTACTCTAGTTATGTTAATATACAGTTTAATAGTTTGTACTTAAGAGTAAATATTTTAGTAATATTATTAATATAGTTTAAAACTTGACAATAGTTTTCTAAATTGTTGGATGCAAAAATGGGAATGATGTTAGTTGTACAGTTTTCACCATTATTGTCACACAAACAGTGGCGTATTTAGGATTTTGCTGCCCTGGGGGACATTATTTTTTTAATGGCAATTTTTCTCACCCATAAATAAACTTACAACACATGTATAATATGGTAATAGTAGGTATCATGTAGTATAACAATTTATCTAGTGCCCCAGAATGTTGAATATCGTAGGTACTCTCACTTCTCAGTAGCAACGAATAACGATATATAGGTAATGCTCACCTGAGCAAATTGTAAAATGTATTAATTTTAATTTTATATCTATTTCTAAAATCTTGAACATATTAAAAATTTATATTTCTTGAAAATACATCGATAATGGCCCATGATAATATATGGCCTTATGGCTCGCATTGCATTAAAATCATAGTTAAAATCAGTATAAATATTCATAGGACACCCCCAAATAATTTATAATTTAAAAGAATATCGTGGGCCTACAGCTATTTTTTTTTTAGTTTTTCCGGAATTTTTTGTTTTCCTCGTCACATTTGAAAAATACTGGGATATTCGTTAAATTACCAACTAGATTCGCTTTACCGCTAGAAAAGATACTGAAGTTCAAAAATTGAAGCATTATTTCAACTATTTATCGTGTAGAAACACAAAAAATAAAAACCATCACACATTGTTGTACAATTATTGTCTTCATCGCTCCGCTCAGATTTCAGAATCTAATAATATCATGTGTATGAAATACAATAATAATATTATTATTTTCATCAGTACCTAATTATTTATTGTTAGAAAAGTATGTTAATAAATTATAAACTATATAGGTTAGGTAGTTAATACAATTAATAATTATCAATGACAAAAGTCCGTATCTCAAAATATTTATTAAAATGTTTAATGTTTTAAAAAAAAAATAAATACTATTCCGTGTAAGTTTAAGTTTTTATAAAGTACATCATCAAATTTACAAGAAATCGTCGAATACAATTTTTTTAGGCTTATATGTGGTTTAAAGTCTTAACGTTTTGTTGACATAATTGATTTGCCTAAATGTCTAAATCATTGTAAATCTGTTTTAAAAAAAAAGCTCCCACAAAAATGCGCTGCCCGGGGCAATTGCCCCCTCTCGCCCCCCTAAATACGCCACTGCACACAAAATTTGAAATACCCTATATAATATTCCATGGTGTAACTTTTAATCCAAATCAAATTAATTGTATTGTCTACTTAAAGTTTTTTATACTTATAGGCCCAAATTAAGGGGGGGACACGTATAAATGTATAATTGTTCTTGTTATCTAACAACGAGACCGACATGATCATTGATATATAATTATAACACGAATACAGTAACACATGGTTACATAAAAATTGAGTACACTTACAAATCAGAAACAACCATTGCGGCGACAGTCAAAGAGTTTCCAAATCGGAACTAAACAAATTTATCAACTCAATTCATAAAAACATTCACCATTCACCGGAAAAACAAAAATAAAAATTTAAGCTTCACAAATTAGACACTGTTTACAGACACATTTGACATTTTGTTGTCGCCAGTCGGCACTCGGCAGTCGGTGGTTGTACAATGGTACTCGGTAGTCGGTACAAAAGCCCTGAGGCTCCATTTCCGTTCGGCATTTGGCGATAACGCCGCGTTTTAACAATGAATATTTATACTCAGTATACCACGGTCATAGATGGTTATTATGTTACCACCATGAACTAAGATATTTACTGGTGGCGACTTGTTGGGAGGGTAGTGGTGGTGCGGTCAGGTTTCAGTAGAGAGGGAAATCTTGCAAGGTTGAAGGGATCGTATTGTTATTTTCTTGACCTACCCGGTATCAACTATTCAACACTGTGTTCCGTTCGTTCGCTGGTCGACCGTCGGAGAATTATCTTAGTTCATGGTGTCAATGCTTTTAAATAATTTTCTCCCACTACAGAAATACCGTTGAAAAACTTAACCTCAAATATTAACACCTTCGACAGTCCATAATATCTTAGTTCCTGTATCCAACACCCTTAATCTACGGATATACAAAAATAAATGATATCCAAAGCATTATCCAATGATATCTGTAGTATTATGACAACGATAAGAATTCATAAAATACCATAGAACATAAGCAACATGGCGGAAAATCGGCGTCTCCCGGCTTGCTTGTCAATTTATACTCTCTAGTTAGCAATCTAGTTTATTATATATGTATATCTGTGTCCTCCCCTTTCTTTATTATCTATGTTGACAATAGTCAATAATAATATTTGAATCAATTTCAAATATTTTCCTCCGATGAGATAAAAAAAAAAACGTTTATGAGTAAATTAAAGGTGTTTAAAAATATAAAAGTAACTTAACTTTTAACTTAACTTAGTTATTATTTTCATAAAAATTTGTAACTTAACTTGGTTATTCAAATTCAGTAACTTTATAAAACTAACTTTAACTTAACTTAGTTATTTTTTATTTTAGGATAACTTAACTTTAACTAGTTAAAAAAATTGGTTAACTTGCCCAGCTTTGCCTAATTTATATACATTAACCATAGTAATTTGTAAACCTTATTTTATATACTTTTGTATTGTTACTATACAATAATATAATATACCTAAAAAATGTTAACTGATAAGACCACCTACAAATATAGTGTTTTAAAATTACAACAAAATAACTAAAATCAGTTGTTTTTTTTTGTCTGAATATCTAATTTCATTCAAAATTGATTTTAAATTAACTATAAAAAAAAAACTGTGTGATATATTTTTTGGTTACGGTATAAAATACTCATGAGAAATATTGTATTATATTTTCAATCCTTAACTATAAATATTGCAGAACATTATTATGAAGGTGCATTGCAAACTATTAATAATTATACAAAATATCGTGCCTATATGTCGGACTCTTTAATAATTTTCAACTGGTATTATAACAACAACCTACTTGGAGTCGGGAGATTGCATGTATTTTCCCGACATTTCGCATAAATTTTGCTTTAAGTGAAGTGTATTTAAATGTATTTGATAATATTAGTAGAAATTGTACTTAGGTACTAACGTATACAGTTATCTGTAAAAGCGTATAAAGTTTCGGTAACAAAATTAGTTTATTATAAAAAGTGAAATAACCAATATAAGACTATATATTCTATATACATCCCGAATCGGAAGGTACAAATTGTTTCCACCAGAACAAATTTTGTTAGTCTGTTTCCCCAACAACCGGTTGGATTATTATTTATTATTCAATATCAGCTGATGTCTGGAACTAATCTTCCGACCGAATAATAATAATACTATTAATACTTAATATATAGTATATATTTGAATTACCTGACAAACTTAGTAAGTCTTGTAAAATTTAAAAGCTGGCATTCGTCAATCGTCTGTCGACTATAGCGCGTTGTCAACAATTTACTATTCATTTTACACTATTTTTCTGTATTGTTATAATAAATTTATATTGCTCTAAGTATTTAATTTTTATAAAAAAAAATAGTAAAATACATTGTAATATGGATACTGATACATCGCAATCAAAATGCACAAAATGGAGTCTTTTAAACAAATATTTTAAGGAAACATTGCAAAGTGCTGATGGTAATAATATTACATTTAAATGCTTGCTATGTATTCCTAAAGAAAAACTCATCTCTACTTCGACTTCTTCTAATTCAAATTTAAGAAGCCATATTAAAGTAAGTAGATATACTATTGTTTATTAGTTTATATTAACTAATATAAATTATAAAGTACTTATAGGTATGTAGTTCTTTGATTAGATGAATTACAATTTTATAATTTTTAACAATTATCTACAGAATGTTCATCCAAGTCAATTGTCAGAGTTTAATAAGTACGGAAAAAAATGTGGCATAATATTGATGAAAATTGAAAACCCTGCTGCAAATAAACAGTCGAAGCTAGAAGAAGTAAGAAAAATCTCTAAAAAATTGAACCAAACCGAATTTGACAAAGCTAATATTTAACTTATTGTGAGCACAGTATCACCATTTTCATTAATTGAACACCCAGGATTCATCAAGCAAGGCTGGGCATTAACGAGTTGATAAGTTAAAGTTAAGTTAAAAATAGGGATGGGCCCTGATACCACTAATTACCGATATCCGATGCTCCGATATATGCTGCCGATAATATATGGAAATGTTAAAACAAAATTTTTCACAAAAATACCCGATAACACAAATATTAACTAGGACAGTAAAAAAATTGATTATTATTTATTAATGGTAATAAATTAATTATTATTATTTAATAGTTATCGCATGTTTGTTCATTTTTCAGTCTTTAATACTTTAATATCAATACATAATAGTCTATTAAATAAAAGAAACTCATTGACTCATTATTATGGTTATTTTTGAGGTGTTTAATGAGGTTTGAGGTAGTGAAATCTCGAGAATTAGTACCTCCTCTACGAGCTCTTTTGTTGCAAACCGAACATTGCGCCTTCGAAACATCATCTGGACATTTAATGAAAAAAATCCAAGCAACTGACATGGTAACTAATAAGCAATAATTATTAAATTCAATAATATAAATATTAAATTTACAATACACTAGTATTAACTATTTAATATTTAGTAACCTCGTAAGTAGTAAAATTAGTAACTCCTAACTAGTAGTCTGACACTGCGACTAGATATGGTATTATTGTTATCTATTGTATTACAATTTTGAATTTTCAAAAATAATATTGCTATTAAAATATTATTGTAATATGATAACAAAGACGTCCTGCCAATAATCTATAGCATTTGATTATTGATAACCTAACCTGTGTCCTGTGCTTTTGTGAATTATAAATACTATGCTGATCGGTAGGTTTTTTTTTTTTTTGGTATCGGTTGAAGTATCGGGTTTGAAGAAAATTTTTTTACTTGGCCAGTAGTTACAAGTAGTTTAAGAAGGGTTTTTGTAGAGATATCACTCGTTTTCATCATCAATGCAAATAATGATGATTTACGTATCTATATTTTTATCTTTTATCCATATATTATAGGATATATATATATGTAGTACATTGTATAAAGTACGGACAGTGGTGGCTATCAAACAAAATAAAGTTGTATCAGATTTTGAATTTAACTACCCACCCGCTAACCCACTAACACACTTACAAATACAAGAAAAAATGGCGGGTAAGTGGGTGTCACTCTGCTGTTCGGTAGGCAGTAGCTGTTTACAAGTGGGTCAGTGCAATAGATGGTGTTAAATTTGAATTATAGCAAGCCTGGGCAAGTTAATGAAAATTTTTAACTGAGTTAAGTTAAGTTAATGGAAAACATTTTAAAAAGTTTAAAGTTAACAGTTAACCTAATTTTTTTTTTTAACTCAGTTAAGTTAAAAGTTATATGAACATTTTCAATTAACTTATTAACTTAAGTTAAGTTAAGTTAATTTTTTTTTTCATAATACAGTAAAACTTCCGTAAACGGTCACCTCTATGTAATGGTCAATTTTTTTGGTCCCGTCGAGTGTTATCCTACATCTGTAGGACGGTCACCTCTAAATAGCGGTCATTATTTACAGACCCTTTGGTGACCGTTACATGGAAGTTCTACTGTATCTATATAAATTATAAACATCCAGTAATATGGTTTAAAATAATAAAAATCATAAATATTATTGAACACATGAAATAGCCAATAGCTTTTCTATACATAGGTAGGTACTGAATTAATAGAATAATTCTACCTACCCATAATTATTATATAGTAGGTACACAATTCACACAAATCACTGAAACGCGGTATTGTAAATCCGAAATCGTGTGTTGCGTGCTGATAGAGCCGAGAACGAAAAGTGAACCCATGTGGGCTATGAATATTTTGTCTACTGACAATATTGACTGTTTATAAATATAAACATTTGAAATATAAATGTACATGGGCACAACCCAATTAGTTTTAATTTAAAAATAACCTATTTATGCTGAAAATATTTTACATTATGTTCTTCAGAATTGTACATTTTTGATTTGTATCTATATCAAAATAATAAGATAATAGGTTCATCATATTACTTATTACTTATTAGTATTTATTAATTATTATTATTACAATATGCCCGTATGCCGCTGTATGGTACGGTATATCTTTATATATACGATACACCTCTATGTTATAATATAATTGGCTATTGGCTATTGCATATTACTATATCTATATGTATTTAATCGAGTTATTTTTCTTGAAGAATTCTGGTTAACGGAACGACAAATTAATTTAACTATATTTGTAATTTCCTATTCTAATAAATGATTATGTAATATCAATAATAATTTTTTTTTATTATATTTATTATTTAATTATTTATAAATTAACTTAAGTTGAATTTGATTAAAAGTAACTCGTTATTTATTAAGTTTATATCAATTAAAATAAGTTAAGTTAAAAATTAAGTTAATGAAAATTAAATTTCAAAAAGTTAAGTTAAAAGTTAAAATTAACTTAACTTTTAACTTAACTTTTAACTTTTTAACGCGTTTATGCCCAGGCTTGAATTATAGTATATAAAATTATTGTATACCTACAAAAAACGATTTTGAGCTAAGACGGTCAGTCAGCCTATGATATATTACTAAGTAGGTATATTTGATGATACCTAATATTATTTTGAATAAAGTAATTTGTTTTACTACCTATTAGGCATTAGTACAACAGTACCTAGGTCGAATTAATTTTACAACAAAATTATAGTACATACAGTGTATGTATAGTATACACTGTACATCCATTCACATTATAAATATGAAACTTGACAGTTTTCACCGAAATTTGTAACCTGCCGGATTGGCGTTAATTATTTAACTCTTTGAGTACCATATGTGTATCAATTTCAACACACAATTAATATGTTTATTCGTGCCACGTGTATTGATAATGCTACACACATTCAAATATTCAATGATAATGACACATACAAAAAAATGTCCCTGTCAGAATGGTCAGTTTTGTCATCTTTGGCCCGACATTCAAAGTGTTAAATGAATATTTAAACTTTTGTTTGTTTATATTGTATGATTTAGGTATGGATATTTGCACTATAAGTGCAATACAATTTTTTATTTTATTTTAGATTCCGAGTGAAACGATGTATGTATTGACATTTACAATGATGTGTGTTTTTTTTTTAATTTTTAATTTTTTTTTTATTTTTGTGTCTGTCATCACGTTTTAGGACGGTAAAAGTGCTTGGATTTTCTTCAACAGTATCTTTTCTGACAAGAAAGTGAAACTAGTAGGTACTTTGGAGGGTCAAAATTAAAAGTTTCCCAGTAGTTTTCACAAGCGCCGGGGAAAACAACATAAAAATTAAGGAAAAACGGGAATTTTTACGCAAAATCGGTTTTCCAAAAAATAGATTTTGGTTTTTGGTGTAACTCTAAAACAAATGAACGTAGACACTTGAAATTTTCACTGGTTGTTTATATTTGCATTTTCTATACACAATAACATTTTCAAAATATTTTGATTTATTTTGAACTGTTTAGGCACATTTTCATTTTCAATTTTTTTTTAGTTTTTTTTTATAAAAATATCAATAAAAATTTATTTGTTGGTTGTGAAAGCTTGAAAATTTTATAGAAGGCTCCTAGTATATTGTTTCAAAGGCAGATGAAAAATATAAAAAATCCTTAGTCACAATTTTTTTTATAAGCATTTAAAGTTCAAAAATTGACAAAATATGGAAAAATCACGAAAATTAGCAAATTATTTTGAGTTAAGAATTCGTAAACATTTTTCTTTTTAAATCTAAGATTTGAAAATGTAATACAAGATTCCTTATAAGATTATCTACATTTATCAAAAAAAAAATGTCTATAAGAAAGTTAAATTAAATTTTTATGAGCGTTTGAAATTCAAATTTTTACAACATTGGATGTTCACTCGATTTCTCATGTAGGGATTTCTTTATTTTGTTGTACCTAATACAAAAACGAAGAACTGTAGATACATGAAAATTTCACTGAATGTTTATATTAGCATTTCCTATACACCCTACAATTTTGAAAATATTTTGACTCTTTTTCAGCTGTTTACGGACATTTACAGCTTTCAATTTTTTTTAGTTTTTTTTTCTATAAATATCAATAAAGTTTTATCTGTTGGGCCAAAAAGTGTAAAAATTTAATACAAGGATCCTGATATATTGTTACAATAGCAATTGAAATATATTAAAAATACAAAGGCACATATTTTTTTTATAAGCATTTAAAGATCGAATTTTGACAAAATTTATCAAATTTAAAATTGAATAATTATTTTGTAGTTAAAAATGTATAAAATGTTCAACTCTTATATCTAAGGATTGAAAATTTAAAATATGATTCCACGTATATAGTTTATTCTGTTACCAAAAAATCTAAAAAATACATAAGCACAGTTTATTTTTATAGTCATTTTAAGTTCAATTTTGGACAAAATTACATAAAAAAAACCTAGAATAACTATTTTAGTTATTTTGTTGTGATTGTGTAATTTTATTCGTGGGTACTTGATACTTCTAAATTACACTATTATATATCTATGGAGTATGGACTATGATAGTATCAGGGTTTGTTGTTGACGTATAACGAATTATAAGTACCTAATGGATATTGTGATATGATTAATTTGGAGTTTATTATAGGTACCTATTTTAGGTAAATTTTGTTTAATACCATAGATATGTATATAATATGTCTTATACCTAGACTGACATACCATCTCACTCAGAATCGTTTTTCTTATACAATGATATTATATCATTGAATTCAAATTTAATACTATCCATTATACAGTGACAGACTTGTAACCTAGTGTACGTCTGTACAGCAGAGCACCTTTTTTTTATGATAATGAAAGTAAACAATTTTTAATTGTATTAAATTTTTTCAAAATAGCCAATTTGTAGAGATAATTTTTTAGACAAATTTCGATGGTAAAAAGTTTGATTCGAGTAGTTTATTTTTACTTATTAATATTTTTTTGGAGTAAGTTGATTTGAACGTAGGTAATACATTTTTGGGAATTTATTGACACAAATATTATATTTCTTAAATTGCTTTATATAATTTTCATAATTGTTGTCATATGTTTAACTAGTATTCATTTTTTTTTATTTGTCAGTTATTTCTGTTACACCCTTTACGTATTATATATGTATTTCTTAGAAGCGTTTTACGTAGGTATCCAATGATTAATACCATTTAATTAAAATATACCTAATATATCTATTACAGTTTCCTGCTTAATGACGAGGTTCATGCAATACCTACTAAACAGCAGATTGACATCCAAGATTTTTATAATAATTGTTATTACTTATCAGTTTTTAGCTATATACAACTTATAACTATAATATTATATTATTTGGATGGATATTTTTTAAAAATTATAATTACTTTAATATGCCTACTCAAAATACAATACAATTTAATACAGCAATACCTACTTTCATAGTACGAATACGAAACCTCGACCGTCAACAATTTGTTATTTATAATAAAATAAATCTGGATCTAATTTGGTCGTGGTTCTCAAAAAATATTTCGTTTAACAAAAAAATTATTGTATTTAATCGAAGTTTGTTGTTTCACTGTATAATGACGTATTCATAGTTCATTATAAAGTGTCTTAAACATTGTTTGTGGTGTTATGTTTTATCATTTTCAGCTTATAAATGTAGGTAATAGTATTATATATTTTGAATTTTTTTTGTTTATTATTATTAATTAATTATGATAAAATACTCGAGATGTTAGCTAGTTTTTACGTCTATTATAGAGAATATCAGTTATGATTATCGTCGGTTGAATGTTTGATGTTGAACTATTCTACAGTTGGTTCTGGTAATACCATAATAATTAATATAATATAAACACGTATTATAAAATGTCACGTCGAACGCTTGGTGTAATTTAGGTTGCCTATCTGGTATTCCGGCGGGCGAAATGACTTACGTGTAACAAAATTTAAAATTAGTTGGCAATCGATAATATTGTTATGTTGACATAATGTATAACTAAGCTTTGGAAACAGACGTACATAATATTTCGTCCATTCTGATTATTTATTTTAAATGATTGTAACATCTCTCATTCTGATTATTATAAACCATGTTTGCGTATGAAGTGACACTTCTTTCGTAGTTTATACTGTTTATAGTGATAGATATACATCTTTTTTGAAAATGAACAATATCGTAGCTAGGACTTGCATCAACTGTAGGAGTTTAGATTTATTTTATATACTAGCATTTCATTATAGATTAATCTTGGACATTATTTTTTTTTAAAGTTTCAAGTTAAAATCAAATTACCATTGGAACTATTTGATATTATACCAGTAAGTGTATTAAAATATAATAATACAATATATAATATATTATTATAACGTGCAATCATTTCGATATTTATAATTATTATTATATACGTCATGATAAAGTATTATACATAATTATTATAAATTTAATTAACTTACAGTATATAATATACTAACACAGTAACACCACTCTCCGTCTCACTGTTCCACGCACTAACTATTAAATATCTAAATAGATAATAATAATAATAATAATGATAGGATTTACATTTATTTACTTTTCGTTGTCATGGAAATGTCGTGTAGTGAGCATAATTCATTTTTAAAATAACACATTTTTCTGCGTTGTACCCTCCGTAAAAAAGTTTCACTTCAATAATTTGCAAGCTTCTATTATTATATTACCACAAAGTAGGTAGGTATGTGTTATATACGTATTTTAACAGAGACATTTCTTAAAATCACTATAATATTATAATGATATGTCAAGTCGAATAAAATAATGTAAATATTTTATTTTCTCTAAGTACCTACTTCCGGAATCTAGCTATTAAACAAAATAATCCGTCAAAAAATCAATACTGTATAAAATAATATGCGTCGTGTACTTGTGTGTCATGTACTCACATATCACCATTTGCAACAACTTTAACTGACTTCCAAATTTGTCAAAATAATAATTATTCGTGCAGATTTATTCTATAACGATAATATGATGCATAAATAAATGTTTAATGTCCTGCCAATTTCGACGATCTCTCTACGAACGCCATAGATTGTTTCAACTCTTTTAGTTTTGAAATGTTTAATTATGTATCATCGATGACCAAAATATTGCCCTTGTTACACGCAGATACTTGAACCAACATAGGTACTATTGTGAATTTTCCAATTACATCCAAGTTAAGTACCTATCTATGATATCTGTGTTATTACTTATTTCATACAAGTTTATGTATAGACTTGTACAATAAATTACACATATTTTTCTAAAGAGAATAATGAGACCAAACATTTTTCGTCCACACATGACGTATAATATTATGAGAAATGTGACAGCAGCCAGCAGGTAGTGTTTTAAAATTTGGCTGAGATGTGTCACAGACAATATTGTACTCAGTAGGTATTATTGTAATCTGTAACTTGAACACGTATCGATTTCAATATAAATAGTTCATCAGTTAGTAGTAGGTACGTGTATAATTAATTATTTATTTTTTATTGAACTAAAAAATGTCAAAAACAAAGGTTATTAGTTTTTGATTTTGAATCATACTGTAAGTAGGTAGGCACATAATATTATAAAAGTTAGCAAGGTACAAATAGTTAACAATCGTATTAATATAATAATCATAAATTCATATAGTAATGTTCATTAAATAGGTAGGTACACACAATACATGTGGTAATACTTTTGTAAAGCTAAGTTTGCTAAATTGTATTATATTGTATTATTGTATAATATTGTATTATATCGTATAAAGGTTAACATATTTTATATTTGTGATATTTTCAGTGTTTGATCCTAATGTATGTTTGGTGGGATGTTTTCAGCATCCTGATGTTATTATTAGGGCTGAGGACTTCTAGTACTTAAAAATCTAATAATATGCATGCACTTAAAAATCAAGAAATATGCACTTAAAATATGCTCTAAAAATATATGATAATAATAATATATCATTATATTATATAATATATAATTATGTTTAGCTGTGTCAATGTGTTGTTGAACGTCGAATTTTCTGTCACTTCCAACTTTTGAATCGCACAATTTACAATACAATATTTTGCTGTCAGTTGTAAATACTGGTCCACTATACATTCACTAAATTCCGACATATAACTATTTAAACGAGAAGCCAATGATTGTTTTTCCTTTGGCATATTTGACAAAAATAAATAAATATTACTAAAAAAATTTGAAAGAGACGAAATAATCACTCGACGAAAATATTTCACGCAGTGTGCACAATAATACGAGTACGCGACGAAATATGACGGACAACTTACTGAAGTTCATTACTTATACGCGTTTCGGTTTTATCCATTTTATCGGTATATTTTATCGGTCAGATAGTAAATTACCTAACCGATGATAAAAATATTATTTTGAAATTGAAAATTTACCACTTTGTTCTCTTTGTCTAAGCTAATTTAAGAACTTATTTCGAAAATTTCCAAATATGTTCTTAATTTTTTTAATATACTCAAATATGAATTTATATGCAATAATGACAAAATGTGCAAAATAAAATTTTTAATTTGATCTCCTGGTGTTATGAAACACATATTTTGTTATTCACTAGAATTTTTCTACGAACTTTCCAAAAAAATATGAAAAAACTAGAAGTCCTCAGCCCTAGTTATATTATACCTATAACTGTTAGTATAATTCCAGAGGTTGTGCTGCACTGGGGAGGTTCCTCTTTGGCCATTATGAACTTGTGTGATAACCATACTTGTATGGCTTAAATTAATTAAATTTTTTCGTTTTCTTTTAAGGTTCGGATTTTGCCAAAAATAAACTAATATTATTATATTATAACATTGTATAACTAGAGCGAGGGTTTATACGTAGTTGTATATTATATCCTTTTCAAATTTTTGGATTTTTGTCAGTTATCTTTACGAATTATAATATACCTAGTTTGAAGTTCATGACATTTTTGTTTGCATATTATTGTATATTAATTAGGTAACGGTTATTGTATGTTTGTGCATATTTCAATAAATTTGAATATTTATAGCATATTGAAGTAAAAGTTGAAAAAAGGTATAAAATAATCATTGTTCAAGTAGAAAATCCAAAAATAATTTTTTTAACTCTAAATAAAGTGTTTGAACTTTGAAATAAAGATATGTTCACTCAGTAACCTACCTAATTATAGGCTATTTTATTTGAATAAATCATTTAATACTTCTTAAAAAAATAAACTAATAACAACAGTCATAAAATAAAATTTTTGCATTCTTTTTTATCGTATTAAATATATAATTAAAAAATTATTTCCTTGCATATTAGTTGCATGTTTTTTTTGATACTTATTAGTGTTAAAAATTCGTAATCTAATAATAACTTACACAAGTATTCTATTAGTTATTACAATTTTATTACAAGTGTCTATAGTATTAAGAGCATGTAAGTGTACAACTCTTATTTTGTAGTATGTATTGTTAAAATTCCGTAACATTTGAACCAAAATAATTCTTCAATAAATGGGGGGGGGGGGAAATGAAAATATAGGTAATAGATGCATTGTTTTAAGCTCATATACTGTAAACGAATGTTTGAATTAGGTGACTACCAACATATATAATTATTTATTTTGAAATTTTTGAATTTTTAGATATTATTGATTTTATTAACTCTTTTTTTGGCCGGATAAGGATAAACTTAGGGCCTTATAATATTGAATCATTTTTTTACATTTATTTCAATATATTTAATTTTTTCCGTAAATTAAAACTCTTAATAAGTTTAATCTCTTGTTTTTCACATTCAGAGCATCTCATACTAAACTTTTCGTGATTTTAAGAACATTTTTTAAGGTAATTTTTATTTCATTAAATTCCAAGGATTAAAATATTGATTAGTTTATATATTTTATGCTTTTTCACGTATCTATATTATATGTTCCAAAAATATTGATATTTTAGTGAATCGTAAGTAGATTTAAGTATAATAGGTTATGTAAATATATCTGGGTTCCGGATGTTTACATACATAGGATATATAATATTATCAGAGCTTTGCATATTATATTTGACCTATTTCAGAATATTGCTTGGTATGTTTTACCGTTTTGGTAGAAAACATCCAATCGCGCAGACGTTCGCATATTTTGATGTTACAACAAATATGCCTAGATATTTTATAAATAGTTTCACATGGAAAATCAATAAAACTCAGATCATTAGGTATTTTATTTTAATACGGAAAACAATTTGTATGCATTATAATAATTTATAAGTATCCAATATGGGTAATTTAAAAAAATTGTAAGAATACAATAGTAAAATAACGCTGATTGTATTTGACGATGTTAAGTAAAAAATATTCAGAATGCACGATCGAATGACTCTTGTTTTTGCATTGTCTTTTTTAAGCTGAAAAATAAATATAAACAAATTAATAATTATAGGTTCACACTACACATGTTCTGAATAATGGTTTTCTATCAACAATATAATATTATTGAAATTGTTTAGCGAATGATACAATCAGCTTAATGTGCTGTACTCGTACGTCGGAAAATATGTAAGCATAGGTATTAGATAAATATATTATTTTGATTTTTTAACTTCCCATTTAGATATGATTAGATACACAATATAAACAAGTAAGGAAAGCTCTCTTTGTAAGCTTGTAAGTTTCAGGTTTTTAAACGTATTTTTATACAACACCGCAATAATAGGTATAGTTGCATATTATATACAGTTTAAAAATAGTTATTTGGTGATCTTTATATTTTGGTAAGTATACCTAGGTACCTGTTTTCATAAAAATTTATAATTTATTAACACATGAGTGGATGGTATGAGTTATAACCGTTAAACGATATTTAGCAAAAATATTATAACAATTTTGTGAGCATTTATGTCTTAAGTATTTGTAGATTAGATAATCGTTATTAGTATATAGGTATAGATGATTTTGTATTAGGTACACGTCACAGGTGTGAGTTTGTATTATACTGAAGTGGTATAAAACTGTATTATACGACTATAATACCAGGTATTATACACATGGTATATAATTATTTTATAGGTTGTGTTAAAAGAAATAAATGTATAATAATATAATTAGAAAATTAATTTGATATTTAAGAATATGACTTACTGTGTGTTGTAACTACATTGTTTAAAACGAAAATTATTTCTGGTCAATATTATAGTAACAACTGCAGGATTGGTTGCACGACTTTAATATTAATTTACTCTAAGATAATTCTTGTATTATTGTGGTTTTTGAAATGTACTCTTAAATTATTATGACCATTTTAAAATTGGTCATAATATTCAATAGTGTATAACCTGTGTTAAATTGTTCATAATTTATGGTATACCTGCAAGGTCCTACACGGTATAATACTGGTATAATATCGGTATTGTAAAAAAAAATCTTTATCGTATTTTAACATCTCTCGTTATTGTCTCAACGTTATTGTCTATGATGGATAATGATGGATGTTACCTATATGTGATTATTTAGATTCAGAGCGGGGAAACGATTGGTATTCTGTTGTCGTATGTTTTCCCTGGCCAATACTTCAATTCAATGTGAAATGACTTGGGTATAAGTTACGTTTTACATATTATTATATTCCTATTCACCTCGAGGGGTTTATACATGATTTATCATACAACATTACTACGTTTATACTGCTTTCCACGTCCGTTACTTACAATTATACACGAAAGTGTGTGTGGAAAAGCATCGTATCTCTATACTGGTTATATAGTTGTTATAGCGTATTTTTACAGTGATTTATATGGAAATAGTGGCGTATTTAAGCCGAGACCATGGGCCCCAGGGCCCCGGGCACGTCCAATTTGGGGAGGGGGGCATAGTACTATTTATCATTACATAAACCGAGAAAATATTTATTTTTTTCATCAAACGAAGGATCGACAAGTTAATTTTTAACTTTTAAAGTTTATGATGTTATTGTTTTCAATACATATTTTGTAAGCGCTTGGTAAAACAATGCATTATTATCGTTAACGTATGTTGACAATTTTTTTTGGTGAAGCTTTTAGCATCACTATATCTACAGTGCTAGGCAACTTGATGTCAGCGCACTGTTTGTTTTCACCCTCTCACACAAGCGCAACATACACAAAACGCGTTAACACAGTCTGAACTCATTTAATTTTAGTTTTTAGATAAAAATACCTATTGTCAAATTGAAATATAAGAATAAAACAGTGCGTTTATTAAAAATAAAATATTTGAAATGGTCGTTATTTCTAAACAATAGAAACAATATAAGTGTGTTATATTAGGAATAATGAAAAAAACGCACCATTTTGCTCTTTGAAATATTGTCATATTTTCATTTTAAAATAGGTATTTTTACTCTATAGCCCAAATTGGGTGAGTTCTACTCAGACTGCGCAAAAGCGTTTTGTGGCAAAAACTTTTGTTTATGAGGCGAGTATATGGGTGAGAGACAGAAAACCCACAGTGCCCTGACATCCTATTAATGATTTTTTCAATCAAACGAAAAACAGACAAGTCCATTTTTAAGTTTTTAAATTTATAAAGTTAATGTTTCCAATACATTTTTAAGTGCTTAGTAAAACAATTATTATCATTTAAGTATTTTTTTTAAATATTTTTGGGCTTTGTATAATATATATTTTTATTTTCTAACCGATTTTGCGCAACGCTTAGAATAATATGTAAAAATGACCTAATTCCCACTAGGTATATATATGCAATTAATACATAGGTTCACTTTTTTCGAAGTGGAAAATTTCGAGTTGCGTGCTGCTTTGATGTCACACTTTCAACTTAAATTAGGTACCTTGTAAGAACTTATGATATAATGAGTCGACAGTTGTAAAATATGTATGGGTTTTTTTTTTGTTAACTTTTAGCATCACTATTTACAAAGCTGGGCAGGTTTATGATTTTATTTAACTCAGTTATGATAAGTTAATATAATAATACGGTTTACACAGCACACACTGACACTGCTGACTTGTTCAACAATTTTGTACGTACTAACAGTTAAAAAAATATAACACAAAGTCGAGGTAACTTATCTAAAAAAAACATAAACTACTTAACCAGTCTAAACGATATGTCAATATAAGGTTAGCAAAAAACTATTTTATAAGAAACGTAAACAATAAAACGACTACCTACTGACATACAATTTTAAACGGCAAGAACTAAAATTGCAAATATGTTGCCGGTAGAATAATTTAACTCAAACCTCAATAATTTTCATAGATTTATAACACATTGGCTAATTACTGATTTCACAGGTTTTCCGTAATGTAATTAAATTTAGTAACAATAATGTCAATTAAGCTTGAGAGATTGTAATTATTACTATACATATTTATCCAAAGAATTTTTTAATACAGTACAAATTATTGTCAACTAATTTATATTGTATAAGTTATAGATTAGACTCCTGGGCCCCCACACGAGTGCAGTCTCAATAGGGCCCAGTATTCTTATTTAATAAATAAATAAATAAATAAATCTGCAATGATAAGAAAATGTTAAATTTTCAAGTTAAAAACATAATTTTTTGCTTTGTTGTTAACACTGGCCTATTTTATTTTTTTACCAACTCAAAACTATCCTAATAGTATTTATTTATAGTATTATTTCAATGTAGAACGTTATTGGAGTTTTTTTCATTAAAAAAAAAAAAAACAATTCACACCAAACATTACCCAAAATATTTTTTGATTGAAAAGAAAATTGAAATGCAATAAAATAAAGTCAAAAACAAAATAAATTAATTTAACATCTTGAAATGAAAATTTAAGTATTTAACTCAGTGATTTCAGGTTGATTAAAAAACAATTAAGTTAATGTATAGTAGTAACATTTTGCCAAATAAAATAAACCTTTTAGCTCATTGATGCCTATAGAATTGCAGTAGCTATTTAAGAATTTAATCTCAGTGTTTACAGGGGACTCCAACTCCTTGTTTCATGCTACTCCACTGTATAGAAATCGGCATCAACGTTAATAATATATTGATCTATTAATCTAAGTCCTTAAGCGACAATAGAGCTTGGTGAGTGGCAAACCATAATTTTCAGTTAACTTTCGATAGTATATTATGGTTTTTTTTTTGTAATTTAGTTTTTAGGAACATACAATTTTTAGAAATATGAGCTTGGTCGGGGAACCCTCTAGTGTCACCCCCGAGTCCGACCGGAATCAGACCACCACATTTATTGTGCAATCACCTGTTGCTGCTGGTTCCGGTACACTTTCCGCTGCTGGCGCTGCGTCGGGCGCGACCTCAGCGGCGGGCGCTTCTTCCGGTTTAACTTCCTCGGTAGCCGCAGGTGGTTGTTCGCCTTCAGCCGGTGGAGCTTCCGCCCCTTCAGCCGGTGCAGCTGCTGCCGGGTCCGCTGGTTCCGTCGCCGCGGTGGCCGGGTCGGTCGGCGCCGCCGCTTCAGTGGCCGGGTCGGTCGGTACTGCCGTTTCGGCTGCAGGGTCGGCAGGCGCCGCTGGATCGGCTGGGTCAGCGGGTGCTGCAGGGTCGGCTGGGTCAGTGGGTGCTGCGGGATCACCTTCGGCCGGGGGACCACCTTCGATTCCTTTGTGCGTGAAAAACATAATAATAACAATATATTATTTTTAGGCTCAATTTTAGCTGTTATACCATACTGGCAACTACTTATGAAAAGTCTGTTTCAAATAGGTCAAACTATCACAGAACTAGCGGGAGTACGCATAGTAGAGTTTTTACGTTCCACAACACACCAGAAACTCAAACTCAAACTGTCAGGCAGTTGTTCTATGAACAGTGGTGCCGGATCTCAAAATGTGGGTACCCCGCGGTGCAAAAGAAAAACCCCTGTTAGCTATTAAGGTGCTCACTTGTTTTCATTTAAAACGTATTTTACAATAATTGCAAATTACAATATAAAATTTAAAATACATTTTCAGCATTCCCAATAATTTATTCACTCCTCGAACATAATATTATGATTGGATATAATAATTATTTAATGATCTACTGGAAATCTAATATGTTTAAAATCGTAAAAATAAGATAAATATTATATTATATTTTTAATATTTTTTTCATTTATATATAACATCATAGTACTGAAACTATAATATTATAATATAGAGGTCGACGATGTGATAACATAGGCCACCAAACAAATAGCCAAATACGATGACCCCAGAACGTAATGAGCCAGTTAAAGATACTGAGTTAAATATTTAACTGATGACCACGAAAAAAAAACACAAATATTTTGATAATCCGATTGCTTATCGCTCCACCTCGCTTTTGTCCACGGACACACCTAGTGGCTATAGTATATTATAGAGTTTTCAATCACCTTCGTCAATTGATTTTTGTTTTTTGATAGTGTCTTTGACCACAGAGTTCAGTAGGGGTTGTGGTATGGCCGTGACGGCTGTCATGAGTTTGTCAACTAGGTCGTCGACGCTGAGCGGGTTATTCGAGCACACGGTGTCCTTGAGGTATGCCCAAAGCTCTGGCATAAAACAAACAAACAGTTTGATTAATATTCACGTTGAACAGTTATTATTAGATTTGATCGAAACTTACCTTCTGGTGCCGGGGAAGGTGGTTGGGGTTCTGGTTCGGGTTCAACCACTGGTTCTGGTTCGAGTATCTCGTTGTCGCTCTGCGCGTCTTCCGTCGCGTCCGTCAGATCGCCCGCGACCGATTCTCCTTCGGTGGTCAAACCGTCGTCGGTCTTTTCGTCTTCGGTACCGTCGCCGTCTTCTCCTTCGCCCTATTTTGTTTCATGAACAGACGACGTGAGAAATGTAATTTTTTACCAACGCACATTTAGACTATGATATGGCCATCTTGCAATTCAGTTTCAAACGTTACTTATAATATTCTATAACCGTCCGCCTATGGTGAAAGAAAAAATAAATCCCTATTATGCGTAAAATATTTCTTTTTATCACCTCAGACGGACGTGCACTTACCTGTGATACGATTTTACTGATTATCTCTCTCTTATCACACTCCGAGTCGTCTTAACCATAATATTAGGGACTGCGCCGAAGAAAACTCATTTATTTTTACTAAATTATAACGAGGAGGATGTCATTCAGCAGAACTTAGCACTAAATATATCTCGCAATATTAAACATTACACACATACCTATCTAGTTTTAAGAAAATGTCTATAATGTTCCTATAGAAATAACTCTACGTGGTATAAAACAGATACAATTAAAGCATTAATATTAAAAATAATATTGTAATACATATTGCATATTATTTTAAATTACAAAATGTATATTCCTGCAGGGTACTTTTAAACTACCTATTTAAAAATCAACCTATTCAATGGTTCAAAAAGTCTCACTGCTCTAATTTAATGATATGTATACTGAACACTACTTTAAGCACATGGTTGTCTCTGTCCATTGATTTTTTGTGCAAGATCGCCCCAATTTTTTCCTTTAATAGAACATTTAATCAAAGTCTGATATTTAGAATTTTTAAGTATACCAATAGAGTAGTAGGTACAAAAATTATCAGTCATTTAAAAATGTGGTCTATTGGTATAGGTACGTACAACACAGGGGCAATACAAACTACTGTTTTTCAAACTAGAATCCCATATTTTTACTGTAAATTATTTATCAGATGTTTTTTAGAAAATAGTGATCGATCTAAATCAAAATTCTAATGAGTAGTTTCTGATTTATTATAACGTTTATACTAAAAATAGGTTTACTGAAATATAAAACTTTATGTAATATTCAGGGCTAGTGAGTTCATGCATTTGCATATCAATCTTGCTAAGTCGTATTTAATGCTAGGTGACATAGAAATCCATTTCAAGGTACTGTGGTTAAGTATGTGAAATTTTATGTTGCATATTTTTGCATATTTAGAGGTTTTTTAACTATTTGGCATATTTATACGTTTTTCTATTTTATTGTGCATATTTTTATCAAAATTTGATCAAAATGCAATAATTTATATTTTTACACAGTATAAAATATATGGAAATTTTCGCAACATCAAATTATTAAAATAGAGCAGATAAAGTGAGTACAAACGTACGTATACGAATGTATAGGTACGTATAGCCCGCATTAATAGCAATTAGTAGAAAACATGTTATATGAAAATAGTCTTTACTCTTATAGTCTTATCTGACTTATCTTCTTGATACTTTTACAGTGGTTTACTGGTTTATTCTAGACTTTAACAATATTTCGAAAATCTTATATATTTTTAAACTTCGTTTTGAAATTATCGATCATGCCGAAAAAAAAAACTGTCATCGGCCTGTAAACTAAGACAATTAGTAAAGGAATTTGGTGAAAATATATTCTCGGCCGACAATAAAATATTATTTTGTAAGGTTTGCGAAGTAAAAGTCGCGAGTGTAAAACGCTTTAGTGTTGTGCAACATATTAATGCTGAGAAACACAAAACATCACTTCACCTACTGCAATATAATAAAATATAACTTTTAATAAACTTTTAATAATATGAATGGACATTTTTTGTTATTCCAAAATTTACTTATAGTATTTTTATTTTTTAACCTACATATTTTTGATACATATTTTTATATTTTTAGGGCATATAAATGCATATTTCTGAACTTTTAAAGGCATATTTCAATGCATATTTTTCCAGCTTTTAGTGCATAAGTGCATACTTATTTAGGCATTTTTTAGAGCATGAACTCACTAGCCCTGGTAATATTAGATTGAGGTAGTACCTATCCATTTATATTAATAGATCAATAGTAATTACTACAATTTTCAATTCATCTAAGTTCCCAAATATACTTCACCCATTACCAAACACATATTGTCCTTAGTAGGTACTTAAACAAAGTTATATAACTCAAAAATTACACTTTCGGATGTTGATTTAGATACATCAAAATTCTCAAAAAAAAATATCTGTTAGATAGTTGAAAGTGAAAAAAGGTGGGTCTTTTTTGAAAAATAGAATTTTCTATTGTTACAGTTCCATCCATAAGTGGGCCAACAAATCTTAAGTATTCGAAAATATGGTTTTCAAGAGTAAAATTTAAAAATTCCATAAATCAGAAGTTTAATATATGCATAATTCAAGCATAAAAATGGGATGAATATAGCTTAAAAGTTCCCCTTGTAGATATTGTATAATAATTATAAGTTTTAACGAATGGGTCAAAATTTAAATTGTGGAAAAACTACGAACGTCATTTCTTTTGGGCGAATCACCATTTTACCTGTTCAGTAAAAACAATGTGTTAAGACGAGTTCCTCATACTTTGTTTGGCAGTGTACATAGGCGAAAATTGGGGGGGAGGCTTGGGGGTGCTAAGCCCCCCCAAACTTAGCCATAGCCTCTCCAAAAACCTAGGACATACAATTTTAATATGCTATATTGCAATGGTCTGCTTGCCTTTAATATATTCAGCCATCCCAAGTCAAAGTTGAAATTGCGCCTAAGGCCGTGTATGATACAAAATAAAATATAAGAGATAAAATATTGTGAATATTAAAATAAAATATAATAGCAACCTAAAATTAATAATTATGAAAAAAATAACATCAGTTTTTCTCGAAAAATGTAAACGTGAAGTCGTTATAATGTTAGTGCATACTTGTTAAATATTTAAATACTATTTTTGTATTTTAAATACATTTGAATTACTCTTAGTGTTTTAAAATATATATTTTGAATACTTCTTATTATATTTTCAATGAAAAAATATTAAATACAAATTCTTTTAATCTAGTTTTTTAGTTTTGGATTTTTCGGTAATTTATTTCCCTAGAAATAGCTAATCGTCGACATGTCGACGACGTACAGTTATTACATTTTGTTATCGATGTTAATTGTAAATATTTGATAAACAATTCGAACTTATTAAATGGAAATTAATTTTTGTGCAAACATTTAGATTTAAATACCTATTTGAAAATATTTTAAATACTTTTTAAATGTATTTTTATTTGTATTTTAGAAAAGTCATTTAAATACTTTTTAATTGTAGTAGGTAGGTATAGGTATTACTATATTATTACTAAAAGAAAAATAGTCCCAAATGTATTTTAATCAAACTATGTAATACCGAGTAGGTATTTAAATTCTATAATTTTCAGTTGATTATGACAACTAGAGCAATAAAAAGTATAAAAATAAGCTGTATAAAATATGCAGTGAAATTCATGAAAATATTAAAAAAATAAGCGAGGAAAATATTTTAATTGAGTATTATGATAAAAAAAATACACAATTTTAATTTGATAATTATTATTATTATTATTATTAGTCTGTAAATTTATGAGGCATTAAAATAATTTAAAACAAATTAAACAACTTATAATAAATATGTAGTGTGTATCTACTTAATGAACTTGTCTTTATTTAAATTCCTATTTAGAGGCTAAAAAGATTATTTTTAATTTTCTACTTGACGAAATACCAATTATTTTTTGTTGACATTTTTGCTTAAATATTGGAATTTCTCATAATATTCACAAATATGCAATAGATAACCAATATACATATATAGACATATAGTTATATGAAAAAAAATGCGATAAGCTTCAATAACTATATTATCGTTTATAAAGACGTCTGGCATAAATCCAAAAATGTGAAAAGGAAATAATATACAATTACATGAAAATCCGCTCTCTGAGATTATAGATAACTGTCATGATGTCATCTGTGAAAATTTAGAAAAAAGAAAGTGGTTTGATAATTGAAAATAATATTATTTTCAAACAGGTCATGCTTTCGCCTAGGTAGGTACCCCACATTAATCAATTTATTATTTTTATATCGTTATAAATACGCAGAAAAAGATCGATTTTTTATAAATACTATTACTTATTACTTATTAGGTATATACGTATACAGAGTATTTTTTTTCACTGCGTCTACTAAGGACGGAGACAAAACAATGTCGAGCTTATATAATATATAAATAATATTTGTTTTCTAAAATAAATCGCCAGACGAAGTTGACCTAAAAAAATAAAATACATTTGCTGGGCGTCTACTGGTAACCCCCACCCAAAAATTGACTACGACATACATTTTTTTCGATTTCCCCTCTTTTTTCGTCGGTAATATGATATATGACGTAAGCACTGGGAATTGGAAACACTTAAATAAATACAATTCTGGCCTCGAGCCATCCGTGTAGGATATTATGAGGACATTGTCTACAATATAGTACCTACTGCTCCGCTAGCATAACTTTTCGATTTTTCCACACGAAATTTTCCGGCTCTCTTAAGACCTAATCTCCGCGACACCGCCGCCCGGTTTTTCCTTTTCTGCTCGACCTTTACGCTATTAATCATATTTCTGTCTCACTATCGCCTGATTTCAGGCACTTCCAAAATCTCTATTTTTTATTATAAGCGCGTCTCTGTTGTTATTGTTTTGTAACCGATATCGAATTTCGGTGTTTTTTTTTATTTTAATACGCCCACTATCTTTTTCCGTTTATTTCTTTTTAACAATTAACATATTATTACTTATCATGTTTGACATCTTTCTCTGCAGTTTTCACACAGCAACAGAATCGCCATAGATATAATGTTCACAACAATCATAACCGTCCAAAAATAACTTGTCCTTGAGTAGGCACCTCTATATTTTATCCATCAGGTACAGTATTATATTATATAAAAAAAAATATTCAACATTTACCTGAACAGCTGCGACGCCAATTTCAAATTACCATCCACATGGTAATTGTGTGTAGGTAATTACCTGTTACAGACAAAAGGGTACACAGTAGGTAACGCATGACAAAGTATTGAAGGAATCCCAATAAACGGAAAACGTTGAAAATATTGTATAAAATATAATCATAAAAAAGGTAAAGGATAGTGACTGTCGTTGGACAAAAAATTGTGTTGATTCATGCACGATGTGTATTATAAATTATGTTATGTAGGTAGTTGATAAAATTAGAGATTCCTGTAAAACAGTTTGAACGGCTACACACGATAATATTATTATTTCCATTATATTTTGTAAGTCGGAAAAGTGTTCCTGGATAAACACTATGATGGAAATGTCAACAGTGCAGGTTCATTAAATCAGGTTCCATTATTTCAGGGTTTTTTTTTTCACACTGCAATGAACCGTATTAAACATTTAAATCGATTGTCAAATTATTATTCTGTAATTACAACAGTAAGAAATGTTGAAAATTATTGTAAAAATCGACGTTTGAATCACTGGACCGGAACGGGTAGGCATTAGGTAGGTGGGTGTATAATATTATTATATTTTTTGTGAATTGATATAAATTTGAATTGATTCGAGTGCAACGTGATTTTAGGGATCATACAAAGGTTGGAAGACACAGGTTGATTTGTTTGGGTTTGTTAATAAACTTGTACACGAAATAAGTTTAATGAGACATTTATGATCTGTCATGTTTGACAACAAATATTTTGGTTATAACAATTACATGCTGGTGTTGAAAGAACATAGAATAATGAAAATAAATAAAACTGGGTAAAAATATGCAATTCATTGGAAACACAATGATAAGCTTCGTTCGAGGTCTTTATGCCTCGTATTCCACTTCTTCCTTTACCTTCTTTTCGTCTCCCTTTTTGGACCAATCGGGTTTTTTCTAAAACAAAAAAAAATCAATAAAAAAATATTGTCTTACAAAATGTGTAAAATCGTCTCTGCTCATACGTATGCCTAACACAATGTTATACAAAATAAACAATGTCAACAAAATAGTATTGCAATATTACGTACTTCTTTGTCTTCTTCTTCCAAGGTGAACTCCTTCTTCTTCACTACTTTCAGTTGGTTTCTGAAGTTGAACTCCGCCGCTTTCTTTTGGAGTTTTGCGAATTTGTTTTCGTATTTGGAAACCTTCTTCAATGTTGGTTTGACGCTGAAAGAAATAATAACGAAATGTAAAAAAACGCACAAACAAAATATAATGTAACGCCCACTTGACCACTGCGGGTGTTATTCCTGTCATACTCACAATTTTCCTCGTAAGTCATTGACTTGGCTGTTCAATTCGCTGATCTAAAAATACCAAAAATATTATTTTAGAACAATCGTACCACATTCATTGGACAATATTTTAGTCTGTTAAAATCGATTTTTTTTCAACGCAAATCCGACAAATTTCACATACCAAAATAATGAAGCAAGTACTACAATATTATATTACTATATACGGATGCAATTTCAAACAATAATGGTTAGTACAGTAATAATTATTATACTTTATAGGTAGGTATTGATATATTTTCGAGTTTCGAAAATCAAAAATGTTGTTGTTTTAATAATAATCGTTACCTATTGGGTAGGTATTGAAAACACCAAAAATATAGTTTTTAAATATGTTTAACATGATATTTTTATTATATCGAGTGTCATTTTTTTGTCTTTATTCAATCGACTGATAGAGGTATACGACTGGTGAGTTCAGCGGAAATATGAGAAATTATATACTATCGTACTAAATATGTTTAAAAATTAAATCTATTATTGCTCTTGTAATTTTGATTTCTCTATATTGTAATAATTTTATTTAAATAACTAATAATAATGTACATTGTTTATATAATTGTACATTTTTATTATTTTAAAATTTTTTAGTATAAAATTGTTACACTTTTTATTTCCAACTCAAGCTAACTGCTTAAAATAGACAGATAATAATCATAGTATTGTAATTTTTTTAAATTTTTTTGATTAATAAAAAAAAAAATTGCAGATGAATGTTTTTGTCTTTAACATTATGGTATTGGGTCAAAAATATTAAAATTCATTAAGCTATGCCGAGCACGCGTAACGCAAGCTCGTTTTATTTTTAGACCTAAAATTCATTGGTGTAAATAAGCGAATAATTGCTGGCACTAGCGAATAAAAAAAACCCACTGCAACGTCGATGTAATCATATCGCTATCGTAATATTATAGCCTTTGCTTTTAATAATAATTTCATTATGCAATTTGCTTCTGACACAAACATAATATACGGTCCAGCCCTTTGATCTCTGTGGGGCGAACCGCGGGCTAGGATTTAATTAAACTATACATTCGAGTGTCTTCGATTAAATAATAATATTACATTGCTCGACGAGTTGATTGCCTTGTGGGCTTATAATTCAAACAACGCCCGTATTGGTTTATTAAGCTTTCTGTGTTCTAGTATTATTATTAATACGATTATTATTGACTATTAATGCTTGATAACAACGGCGAAACGAGTTTAATTTAAAATTAATACGTTTAGGTACATTTCACGTATTGCAATAGTATATTAAGCTCGTCGTTTGGGACGAATCGGTCGACACGATGTTGCGGTTTCGAATATTATAATATTCAGACTTAAGTGGACTGCACTTCCCGCAGCTCTTTAACAGCGGTTCTCAACCTCTGGTCCCGCAAAAAAAATGTTATAAAAAATTATATTAATACAAGAAGGTAATGTGAGTAAAAAAATTAAAAAACATAAATTAAGAGTAATAGTTTCGGTAAGCTTATAGTTATAGGAAATATGCAAGTATCGTAGGGGGGTTGAACATTGTTTTCAAAAAGGTCTCATGAAAAATTGAGTGAAAACCACTGCTCCAGTGTTCTATAATAACTATACTTGGGTATAATATAATAATATATAATTTATGGTCGGAAAATATGAAAAATATCGTACGTATATCTATTGTATGTACAAAGTTTTGGAAATAACGACATTTTCCTATTTGGTCGTCTGTTACTGTTGCACCCCGAAATCATAATAATCGCAGGTGTTGTATAATATAGATTAAAAACAAGCACAGAGCGTCCTGAAGCTGTTATGAAAATTTGGTACTAGTCAAAAACTATGTTAACCATCATTATTGACACTATTTTAAGAGTAGTTAACGTAAATGTTAATATAAAAAAAAAAACAAAAAAAAATTAGTACAAAATATCAAAACTTTTTTTTTTTCAATAATTCGGTAGGTGATAGAACTTAACACATCATCGTGCGTTTATGTGATTTGAAAACATAATTATTTAGTGTTTTTTGTGGTATTGGAATTTGTAATAAAAACTGTTTCGACGACGCGATCGTCGCGACATGCCGTGCGGGTGAAGGGTGTTGCACGAATTACCTCGAAAACTTTCATCCTGATATCCCTTTCCAAGTCAAATTTTATGCCCTCTACGGTGTAAACCCGTTTCCATAGTTCTTCGCAGATTTCCGCAAGCTCCTCTAAACATCAATACCGTAAGATAGTAAAATAGAAAAGCAAGTCACCGCGATCTGGACACACATGACTATAATGTGGGCCCGGGAGACGCCCGCGCGCGATTATTTGGGTGTGGCCCGAATTGTCTTACGATTTATTACATTCGATTTTCGGTGCCTCCAAGACCTGCAGTGGTATGTGGTCCATATACCGTGTGATGAATAACGTAATAAACTCGTAAAATCAAAATAAACCAGCATATTATTGACGTGCATTTTTACGCCGTCGTCGCCGTCGTCGTTCGGTTCGAATGTTCTCCGCGGTTGTATTATTATTATTACATATTACCATCATATGCTGCCCCCGTTTTGGCAACGGTATACAGAGTGTGGTTTTTATTTTAATTAAGCGTTAGTGTTAACGTTGGCCCGAGGCGCGTGCATAAAATAAAACGTCAACCGCAGATGCCCTTGTGTGTAGTTGTGCGTTCGAAAAGACTTTGACGTCCGGCCAAAAAAAAACCGAGACGACCAATATAATATAGGTTGGTGTGCGTATAAGACGGACAAAAAAAAATTATAAACTAAAAAGCTGCAGAAAACCCGTCGTCGTCAAGACACGTCACAATAATATTACAACAATATATGTTATTACTGTGGAAAGTCCGAAAAGCCCAAAAGCTGCTGCAGGCCTACCCACGTCGTGAAATCGAGTAGGATTTTAATTTCGAAAAGCGTTTAAGCCTGCACGACCATGTACAGTACAGTATATTAATATAGTATAACAGTTTAATAGCGGGTGATATGCGTATTGTTGTTTATGGTCAAGCAGCTGTACAAAACGACGTCTAACCTCGAAATCTTCTTTTTCACTAGTAATTCCAAGTCGAACTTTTGATCTTCTAATTTCGTGATCCTGTCGTAATACTCTTTGATCACCCGTTTGATCGTATCTAAACATCGTTTCCGAGAGGAAGCGAACGGCAAAAAAAAATATAACAGTTATACCACAGCGATTCGGGCTATGCTCCGTATTCGTTATTATTGCCCCCGAACACGCGTGCAAGTACACAATAATAATAATAATAGTAGGTACCTATCCCGTCGGCAGCGGCCAAAAATCCCGTAGACTGTCGTCCGAGAGCTATTTTTTTCTTATGACGGCGATAAAAAATTTAATCGTTTACCTTCGCCGGCGTCGTCGATGTTCTTCGGTTGTCCGCACCGCTCTTCGATGATCCGCCTCCGTTCGGCAGCTTTTGCGTTCTTGTTCTTTCTTCAATCTTCGGCGGGCCTCTTTTTCTCAGACAACACGCTGCACAACACACCACACAAAACACCACACGCGATCCAGTCACGATAATAGAACGAGAATTAAAATTAAATCCCAAAGACTCGGAAAATTATACTATAATTCAACACCGCCGGCTGAATTCCATATAATAACAATAATAGTACTTACACGGAGTTTCTTCTTTCTGTCCGGGGTCATGAAACCCTTCTTGGCTTTCTTGGCCTTGGACGCCTCTTCCATACGCTTGCGCACTTCGGCCCTCTTGCGGTCGATTTCCGCCTGTTTGCTTTCTTAGCCTGCGAAGGACACGAGAAAAACAGAGATTAGCGTCGAAAAAAAAAACGGACGTCGGCGGAGCACCCATCGAACTCACTTCATCGTCGGCCATGGTTGACGGGTTGCTTTGTGCTTTTCGAGTGGATAAAAATAATCTGAAATCATCAATAAAATACCGGTGTTAATGTTGCGAACGTACTGTCGTGCGATCGATATTTTTATAAAATCAAATATTATGGGGTATAATAACGTATAGTCGTGTCGTGTTCTGCGGAAGTTTCGCGCGATCGACGTTATTACACCGTCATAAGTCACACCGTCGGATTGGCGATTTCCGTGGACAAAATATCATTTCGACTTGCTATGCCGTTGGGATATTTTACAGCAAGTTAACAAAAGTGTTAAGTTCTCAAACGATTGCCATCACCATGTTATTATGACAATAATTATTGCGCGCATTATTGAGTCCATCACTCGGGAAAGGAGAACGGGGCGAGGTGATACAACATTATTATTACTCTGAACAGAGATGTAACAATATAAATATATTAGCCAACAATAACAATATTATATTACTCAGCGTCGTCGGAAGTTTCTAAATTCACGGTGTCGTCATAAACGACACAAAATTATCATAATAATAATATTATCTTATCGTGTAGGTACATATGGGCAAACGTAAAGAGTAATAATATTGCATTAGTATTGTACAAACGGAGAGAATGTGGACGACAAAAAAATTATAAAATTAAATAAAAATATTACATATAATATCCGACGAAAAGAAAATATTATAATATATTATTATTAACCACGACAACAATAAAAAAAAATAATGACAAAAAAATGTTCAACCTGAACTGTCTGGAGGGCGGCGCGGCAGCTGACTTCGCAGGACTTCACCGGATTGAACAGGACTCGTCACTGTTTCGCATAGGAAGACGAGCGCGTTACACTTGACACACAACACGCCTCGCGATTGGTCGACAGAGTCGCCGTTTATTTATAGAGCCAAGCTTTTACTTTTAGCCGGACTCGGCGAGCAGCGGCCGATCGGTGCACTCACACACGCGCACACACACGCGCACACGCTTGTGCATAATATTTAAGTATTTAAGTGTACAATATGTATATGTATATATCTGAGTTTTTAATATTATGTATATATGTGTGAGTATATAATATTATGTATATATGTGTGAGTATATAATATTGTGTATATATGTCTGAGTATATAATATTATGTAATACTATGTATATATATATGTCTGAGTACCCATACACGAGCAAAAGCGCAAGAACTTACGAACGGCGTCGTACGTTTTCGTCGCCACTCGCGACTAGCGGGCGCGACGACGTCCCGATCTATTTTTAGACGGCGGCGTTAGCGACTATCGCGCCGCGGCTTGCGCGAATACTTCGGGCCCGTTCGTAACTTATTATTATTATCGTTATTACTACTACTATTATTATTATTATTATTATTACTATTATTATTATTATTGCTATTGCCATTAATTTTATCATATTATTATTATTATTGCTATTGCCATTAATATTATCATATTATTATTTAATTATTAATATTATGCACGCGTTTTGAAAATATTATATTATATAATTCCCAGCTAGCAGGTAGTAGCCAAGGTTTGGGCTGCTGCAGTGTCTAAGATATTATGTACCTATGTATACATTTTATATTTTGTATTTACACACTTTTTTTTTGGTCTGTCTTGTATCTTTTTAGTGTATGCAGATGATGTAATCAGGTACAAATGAAGATTCATTAATTTTTTTCTTGAAATAGTCAAAAAACTAAAATGAATTACTATTATATATTATAATATAGGTACATTTTTAAACATGCAGTATATCAAAGCAAAAACCTTACATCATAATACTATAATAGATCATTCAATAAGTTTTTAATATAAATTATACTGTTAGTTTGTGAAGTACCTATCTATATTACACACACTATTATAATCCTGTATACTTCTGACTCTGGTTGTGATTTTATACCACTTAAACATGCATACACATGAGTTATATTATTACCTTAAATATTGCTAAATATGTGACGGATAAAAAGCAATAAAAACATAAACAAGTGTAACATTTGGCATTTGAAAACAAAGTTATATAGGCGCAAAGAATAATCACAGCACGTTGAATTGAATACACAGCTATAGTATAGTGCAAGTACACAAGTCGTCTGTATTAATATAGTGTTTTAAAATTTCAAGAAATTTCCATGAAATATTTAATTTCTATGAAAAAAAAAATGTTCATTTTATCTAAAAGTTTGTAGTCATCGACTTGCAAGTGAATATTTTTAAACATATGTAACATAATATTGACATAATATGTAAATTGTTTAACAAATCTATAATATAAGAAATTTGAACATAGCCTTTTAACTATTAAGTTACAAATCCATAATAGCTAAATGAACATCATAAAATATTTTATAACTCATATTATGATAAAAATGTTTGATGTTTTTTTATTTATTATTTAAGTACTAATTCAGGTATTTAATATTGTAAATTGTTTCATAATTATTTTAAACTATATTATATTTATACAATTATAATTTATAAATTATAGTAGTGCAAAGTGTTATAACTTTACAAACTTAATAATTTTATAAGTAACCAATAAGTAATAAGTATATAACAATATAAGTTATATCATTACCATATTACTTTATTGCTTAAGTGTATTGAATATTTTTTAATCACCCAAGATTCTAGTTTTCTTATACATGATTTATAAATTATAAAACAATTAATAACAATATACCATATTTTATACTTATATAGAGTTGCAAACTTAATTCATAACCATTCACATATTATAGTAATTCGTAAACTTTTATTTATCTGTGTGTAATCAATGTGATATTTCTAATAATCTATAACCAAACACGTTTAAAAGAAAAAAAGGTAGGTAAGTGGATGTTGCTCTGTTGTACAGTAGGTTACAAGTGGTTCACTGTAATGGATGGTATTAAATTTGAATTCAATGATATTATTATAATAAAATTGTATACGAAAAACGATTTTGAGAGCAGACGTTTTGTCAGTCTAGGATATTTTATATTATATTTACATTGTTATTACTTATAACTTATTATTAATACGGTAGCTGGTAAGTTAAATTGATATTATACAATTACAAAAAATAAAATAAAATCGTTATTCTTGATTATTTTATATGTAATTTCGTTAAAATTTGAACATAAAATAACTATAAAAAAAACTGTGTTTTTGTATTTTTTAGATTTTTTGGTTACAGAATAACCTATTCATGTGGAATCTTGTTTTAAATTTTCAATCTTTAGCTATAAATGTTGAACAACTTATACATTTTATACATTTTTAACTACAAAATCATTTTAAAATATTAAACTTGATAAATTCTATCAAAATTCTAACTTTGAATGCTTCTAAAAAAATAATTGTGCTTATGTATTCTTAATATTTTTCAATTAGTATTGTAGTTATTGTTATATATTAGGAGCCTTGTATTAAACTTTCACGGTTTTTGACCCAACAAATGAAATTTTATTGATATTTATGGAAAAAAAACTAAAAATGTGAAGATAACAATGTCCGTAAACAACTCAAAAACAGTAAAAATATTTTCAAAATGTTAGCAAGTATATCAAATTCCAATATAAACATTCAGTGAAAATTTAATGTATCTACTGTCATTTATTTGAGAGTTACACCAAAAAACGAAAACAAACGATTTTTCTTAAAAATTTTTGGTTTTAATTATTTTTTTGAAAACTAGGTACTGGGAATTTTAAATTTCGACCTCCTCAAACACCAACTAGATTCAATCTCACATCGAACAAGATTCTGTAATTAAAAATCGAAGCATTATTTCGACAACTTATCATGTAAACAGACACAAAAATTAAAAATAAAACACATATTATTGTAAAATCAATACAGCTCCGCTCAGAATCCAAAAATATTTTTCATAATGTCATTGAAATATTTTAAGAAGAGTGAAATATTCGGGCACGAACCAGTTGCAGCCAAAACAAAAATTGTACTTTAGGGTCAGTATAACAATTGCTCTGCTTATAATTTAGGTAGGTATGTTTATGTTTATTGGGTTTGATGTATATTGTATTTATGATGTACTAACTACTAAATATTATCGACGTTCATTGTATAACAACTGAACAATTTAACAAACAAATCGTTTTTTTATAATTTGAATAAAAGCTATTTATCTATGTATTACCAATGAATAGTTTTTAATTATAGGTACACAGTAATATAAAATAATAATATCATAATAGTGATTTATTTAATTGTAATATTATATATGTTTGTATATATTAGATTATATTATAATATGTATTAATATTGTTCTTATTCATTTTATTCCAATAAAAATAAATTTATATCTTATAATATGTGCAATTGAATACAATTAATATTACCTATAGTTTTTATATGGAAAGGTAATTTTAAGAGCAATTGGTAAACTCCCATATTTTTAATTTTTAATCATAGCAAATTCAGAAATGTATAAAGACAAAAAAATTATTATTATATTATTATTATTTGAAATTGGAATCAAATAATACGAAATGATGAACACATACGATCGTACAGTGGTCTCAATCACATTTATAGCTGGCCAAAATAATGTTTTCATAAAAAATTGAACTACAAATTATGAAAATTCGTTGATACCTTACAAATATAATATTTGTATGTGTTACTAATAAAATAAAATGTATAACGTTATACCTAGGTACTTCCTACCTGATATTATTAATTGTTTTAAATTAGGTAAAACAATACTTTAAATATTTAAAATATAATTTATTTAAATATTCATTTTTTAAAAACATGTATTATTGAACTTTTTTTTTAATATTTAACATTAACAGTAATATTTAATAACGGTTTTATCCACTTTTATAAGAAGTTTAAAGTATAATATTTTGCAATATGTAATATTTATTATTATGAAATAATTATTTTTTACTAAATCTGTTTAGGAATTGCATTCTAAAACATTTCTGAATCGCTTTCTCAATCACTTACTTCAATCGTTGTGCTTGTCGTGGACCACGAGTTTGTTGTCTTCGTCTTATGTTTGTACTATTATCTGTATTAATTTTCAAGCAAAATGTGGATATGTAAAATATCACCAACTAAAAATGCTCATATCTTGTTTGAAAATAAAAATATCGATTATTAAATAAAAGTCGACCCTAATGCACACATAATGTTCTTGCTTAAAAGTTTGATAATAGGTAAATTCACCCTAATATCAAAACTAACAGCATACTATTGAAGCTAGTGAACGAATATTTTGATATGTCGTATTGTCGTACTTGTGTAAGACGGCGAGCACAAATGCATGTATATGGCGTCCACTTAAGTTATATTCACAGTAATATTTATAAACATTTACGTCATATTAAATATTATATATTAAATACATAAAAAAAACTTAAAAAGAAAAAAAAAAGTACTCAGATATGTATTTAAAACAAATTTAATTTATGTAAACAAATTGGTAGGTATTTTCTAGGTGTCAAGACTAGGATACGACACAACAATCGGGGCAATAAAAGAACACCAGCCTTATAAAATATGCTTTTTAAAAGTATTCAAGTACGGCATGTACAGATAAGGATACTTATTTTGAAAGGTATTTGAATATTAAGTAAAAAAAGTATTTGAGTAGGTACAAGCACGCAAATACTTTTAGAAAGATAATTTCAAATTGCTTACAAAATATTTGTTTTACTTTAAAAATCAACTAAACCGATTTTCTTGTTTTACGTTACTTCTATAGAGCATTTTACAATGTATCACTTGGTGGAACTTAAAACTACTCATCTGTTATCTTTGTCGGAGTATTTGATTTTCGGTTGTGAATAATTCACAGTAAAAAATTAAAACTTTTACCTATTTATATTCTCAACTTTTTTTTTACCTTACTTGATTAAAATTAAAATTTTAATATTCTAAAATTAGTTCTTGATATTTTCAAAACTAATTAAATTCCTGTTTGAAGTACTTTTTTCAAAATTATTTAAGTTCGAGTACGTACTTTACGACACTGAGAACACGTACTCATTTTTAATTCTTCGTAGAACATAAAATCTAGATATCAACAAGTTTCTACAATCGTAAAATTGCAACTCGAAATTAATACTTCGATACTAAAACTCTATCTAAAACTCGATATTTCTTATGTAAAAATAAATAATTTATTTTGTTTTTATATTCTGTTTTTCCTGAAACGTTGTACAAATATTGAGTATTGAAAAAAAATATTATATTATATAAAAATAAAATAATACAATTTTTAAAAGAAATGTAGGTACATAATATATAATATCAAATTTTCACTTTTCCTAAAATATGAAGAAATATACCAACTAAGACCTTGTATTTAGTCTTTATTTTGACCCTTTTTGAGCTATTTATAGGCAAACAAATATATCGATTCTTATTAGTTATTAGTTTTTTAACTATTCTCGTTGAAAATAAATGTACACAATATTTAATACACCTCAAAAGTGCATAGACATAATATTTTTTTATAAGCGTTTAAGATAAGAATTTTGACAAAAATCGTCAAAATGACTATCATTTTCAAATTATTTTGTATTTGGAAATTCGTAAAAATTATTTTTTCTATAATCTAAGAATTCTAAGATTTTAAAATTTAATAAGACTCCTCTTAAGTTTTTCTACTTTTAACAAGAAAAAAAGTTTATTAGAAAGGTCACATTAATTTTTTATGAGAGTTTGGAGTTCAAATTTTTACGCCATCGATTCATTTGTAAATTATTAATGATCTAACGATTTTCGCATTTTGCTATAATTTAAAATCAAATAATCATAGATACATGACATTTTCACCAAATGTTTATTTTATCATTTTCCAAACATTAGACAATTTTCTAAATATTTTGACTGAGTTATTTATAGAAATTTTAAATTTTAAATTTTTTAAATTTGTTTTTCTTAAGTTCAAAAATAATTAAGATTCATAAGCTAGTTTTTATTTTAATCATTTAAAGTTCAAATTTTGACAAAACACATCAACATTCTGAAAATGTGCAAATTGTTTTGTATTTAAAAATACATTAATTAATTTGTTAACGTGCTAATTATATAGGTACTACGTGATTTACATAACTGTACACTAGAGCAGAAACATGACAATATCAGCTACAATTTTTATAGCTAAGAATTTAATATTTTAAATAAGCGGTTACTCATAAGTACCTACCTAGTTCATGCTGTAACCAAAAAATCTAAAAATTATATAATATTTTAATAGAAATTATATTATACCATTTATACTTATATTTAGGTATATGCAGTGTTGTAAAGTACTTGAGTAAATTATTCAATTAATTTTTAAGTACTCAAATACTTTATCGAAGTATCTCTATTTAAAATAAAATAATTTTATAATTTTTTTAATATATTTTCTATTTAAATTTGGATTACGTAAAATAAAAATAAAATTGAGAATATAATATTATATGATATATTTTTACTTTCTTGATTTTTAATCAAGTAAGTATGGTAATTGAAATGAAAAATGTCTGAATTTTGAAAACTTCAAGAATTTGTGTTAAATAGGAAAATAATAAAAATCTAACTAGTAGGTGGGTAATTTATCTAGCTTTAGTATAAAATATTAAAGAGAGAGATTTGATATCACACCCAAGAGGTATAACCACTTAAGTTCATTAAAACGTCGGCAAAAAGGCTCAAAATTTCCGTTTTGTACGTTTTCTCATAAATTATGGTAGCTAAAAAGTTGGTTGATAACTCATTAAAAAGGGATTATCAAGTAGATACTAAATGAGGAATTAAAATTTTTTTAAAACAATTATTTAATTTTTCACAGATAAAAAGGGTAATTTTTTAGATTTTCATTTAGCGAGGTAGATTTCCGAAACTGGAGAACGGATTTTGTTGTTTAGGGTCTTGTTATATTCACATGGGCTAGTAACAGTGCAGTGAAGATTTTCGGAACTTTATCTCCAATCGTTGATTCACTACAAAGCTGTAAAGCTGAAAAACATAAAAAAAAACGCCTAATAAAATTTGTTTTGATTTTTTTAATGTTCTGTAGTGAATTAACTATTGAAGATAAATTTCTGAAAATCGAACTCACTGAATGAAAATGAAAATGATTTTTGTGGGGCTGTTCACGCCGACATTTTTCTGGGTTGAAAATGGGGTATACCGCTTGTATCTGATATCAGCTAATAAATTTCTAAAAATTAAAAACCAAGAAAGTTTACATGCCGATCCCTGACTTGGCAAGAACGGCAATATTGTTAGTAACATTGGCAAAGCTGATGCGACGACGATGACGGCTACCGTGATTCTGAATTTAATATAAATTTCCATCAAAAAGTTCACACTTTTTCATTTATAACTTAATATATAAAAGTACGATTTTGATTATTTTTACAAAAGCACGTCCTACACAATATTTATGATGTTTTCGAGTTTACTAAGAGTTAATTTATGTATTAGAATATTAGTTATGTCGTACAACAAATATACCTGTATTTTATACAGTTTAAATATGCAACTCGCCTGCTTTGATGTACTATACACACGTAGTCGTGGAGTTATATTTTTTTTACTTAGCTCTCGCCACGACCGTGAATTGAATTATATTATTATATTCCGTATCCAAGCCATTAGTCATTATCTGTCCGCATTATTTAGTTATTATTAATATATTTAACTAACACTATTCTAAATAACGAGAAATGAAAAACTTGGATAAAGTTTTAATTATGAATAACGATAAACGCAAAACTTGCATAACGTTTTAGTTCTAAATCACGATAAACGGACTCATTTTGTACCGTTTTAATAAATTGTAAATAACATAAAAAATAATTTTTTTCTCAAACGAAAGCCCTTGTTTATAGATTTTGTACTCAAATACCTACTTTTTTTGCCGATTATTGAAATACGTAAATTTTAAATACTTTTCAAAATAAGTACCTGCTGTAGTTTTCTGTAGTTACTTGGATATTTTTAAAAAGTATCTTTTACAAGACTGTAATAATATATATGTGATGATTAGAGTACAGATTTTGAAGGTATTTGTCTTATTTTTCTATTGCTCTAAAATCTAGCTATGTCTAAAGCTATGTCAGCTACAAATTCAATTTATACTACTTAAAATAAAATGCAAGACATTTTATTTTACTTTTTTTGGCATTTTTGGTACATTTTTTTCAAAATTTGTTCTAAATCAACGTATTTGAAATGTTAATTTTTATTTTAAAACTTTAAAAAAGTTTAAATTGTCCAATGCAACTCCGATAGGTAAAAAAAATTATTATTTAATTTATTTTTTATAAATTATCTTAAAAAGAATAAATTTAATTTACAGATTAATAATTGTGGAAGAAGGAATACTCGGAGAAGCAGGCTTGTAAATAAATAATTTTAATACTTTTTTTACCCATTTTTAATGCTTTTTGATTTAGACTCGTTTTTGCTTTTTTTTTGGTGCATTCCTTTAGTTAGGTATTTATTGCTTTAAAATCTTTTACTCTATCGATAATATAACAATACCGAATACAGGTAAGTAATAAAAAAAAAAAAAAAAAAAACAAAAAAATGTATAGACATACGTCGTGTTTACAATGAGCATTCCATACATTTTGATAATATTTTAAAATAGGATTTCTAAAGGGCCTTACTGCCTCGGCCGGCGGTTGGGTCTAGTGAATTGCTGCAGTCTGTTTGTGGAAAGTGATTAATAATTTAAAACGGGCTACACCTTTGCAAAGAGCCGATTTTTGTTCACCCTCAATCATTTATTGCATTGAGTATAGGTATCGACATGCACTATCGCGTGCAATTTATTACAAGGCTGATTTTGTGACGCTTAAGTACGTAATAATAATAATAATAATATAAAATAGGTGCGACTTTGACGTCGACGAACGATGACGATCCACGGCGATCGATCCGTTATTTAGATGGGTCAAGGATCGTGTAGTATAGTATATATAAATATATATATAGGCGTAGTATATTGTACAACATTGTACCTATGACGACGTCTTTCGGAGGCCAAACGTGTCACGAATCGGCCGACTATTTCCTGGCTCATCTCTGCACCGGTGTCACCGCCGTCGTCGTAACCAGCGTTGTGAAAAGATAAGCGAAAAATCATCTGGATAAGATAACAGATAATTCATTCGACAGTTATCTAGATGAGATAAAATATAACATCATTTTTATCTATCTATATAATTTGTTTTTAAATTATATTATAAATGATGTCATTTATTAGCAATTAAAATTAGGTAATATGTATTCATTAATAAAACCTTAATGACAATTCTCCTACTAAATTAATATACAATTTTAGTTTTTAATACAACTTGAATAAAAATAAAATAACAAAATAAAACTGACAATATTTCAGTAAACATTTCATTTTTAGCTATAATATTGAACTTGGAATCACTACTCGGTTCTCGTAAATTATTGGCTATTTCAGTATTTAAAAATACTCTTATTATTATATTAATTATCTAGATAAATTACCACAGATAACCATTACGTTTATCTAGATGAGATAATTAGATGATTTAATAATTTTTATCTAGATAAGATAATTAAAGAAATAATTTTATCTAGATAATTCCGAACACTGGTCGTAACTGATCATATAGCAACGATCTACGATCAACGAGATATCAGTCGATACTGATAATAATCATATGAGATAGCCCCCCCTAAATTGTAGCTAATTTTTTAAAAATTTTACCACGAAAAAGTAAACATTTGTATGTCACAAACTGCAATATCGTTTAACATTGTTCCTATTGTCAGGTTAGGTCAACAAAAACAAAAAAATCATTAGTAGGTA
Source organism: Macrosiphum euphorbiae (assembly GCA_949089665.1). Lineage (NCBI taxonomy): Eukaryota > Metazoa > Arthropoda > Insecta > Hemiptera > Aphididae > Macrosiphum > Macrosiphum euphorbiae. Next base: position 107,325,484 of record CARXXK010000002.1, on the reverse strand, counting down.
CCTATAATACTGATACATTTCGTACGATGCACAGACTGTAGTTGCAGAAAGTTAATTTATAAAATAAATCACTAATTGAACCTAAAATGATAAAAGTGGATAAAACTGCGTATTTTAGTTTGTTGATAGTTGTTAAAAACAATAGCAGTGGTTCTCAACTGGTGTGTAGAGCGACACAATACCTAGTTGTACCTATGTGGCGAATTACTGTGACGTTTATCGCCGAAAAATCGTGTTTATATTAATAATTTTGTACCTAGACGTTCAAAGTATAAATATATGACATTATTATGGTGCGTTATGACGTGATGTTAAAAACCACAGATGATCAAAACAATATTGTGAAGATAGTCAGCTAATTCTCAATTTACACATAGGTTTATACCTAATCGTTGCTTTTTAAAATAATAATTTCAAATACGTCGCCTTTTTTTACCGGTCTAAATAAATCGTCATGAAAAAAAGTTGAGAAGCACTAGATGTTTATTTGTAAATCGGTACGCTATTGTATTTATAGTTATATCAGTGGACTGAATACAAATACTAATATAGCTGTATGGTAAGTTATTTTAATAACAATAAGCTAAATTGTTTGAGTGTATATAATATTATTACAATAATATAGCAAGCGTTGTTCGTTGAATGAAGTTAAATCGTTAATTTTTCTTTAATACATCATGGATAATCGAGCAATGTTTATGTATCTTTTGTATAAGATATTTGTACAATATATGTGTATGGACTATTCGAGAGTAGCTAATCATTTTTTTTTTTAAGTAGGTGGGTCTAACATCTGCATTTTTCCTCCATAGTATGAAATATAGATAGGCGCCACTGACAATACCTAAATAATATATATATTATATAGAGATATAAAAAAATGTAAAAAATGTATTATTTCAAGAGGCCTTTCTTATAGATTTAACGAATTTTTTCGAACCCTTAAATCCTACATACTGGCCAATGTTTCTATGTGATTTGACAATTAATATCAATTTTCCGGTTGTTGCAGGTGTCAGCAGCTGTGCTGTCACTGCAGCAGTGGTTAGCAGACGAGAGAAGTTCAGGGAAGGGGTCGGGCGATCGTGCATTTTTCGTTCTAACCGAATGAGCGGCCAAAACGATGATATATATATATATATATTATGGTTGTATTATAATATATATTGTATTATATAAGAAGATTGCAGTCGGTTAATAATAATATTACTTAAAAATAAAAACAGCGGTCGATGTAAAAAATAATAATATTCGCGTTTTTCACTTACGCACATATATATGATATATATTCCAACTTGCGTACTTGCTTTAATCAAACGGGTTTTTTTTATTTTTGTGGAGCCGAGACAGAAGACAGTTCGGTTTATATTTACGCTATTTTTAGATTTCTCCTCAAATTTCACCTAGTTTTTTCCGCGTGCTCTATATACGCATATAAAAAGTATACCGCGGTTATTCGACCGTTTTGGACGTACTTTTGTTTACAGTGGGTTCACGTCTAATCTTAGACTTTACGAATCTTAATTGAGCAACGAGTGAATGATATATTATAAAAACTATGAGAAATAACCGTCTAAAAATAATTCATAATAAAATAATATGGAAAAATAGTGTAAAATATATATGTTGTTAAAAACAAAATCATAATATCGAACGAAAGGCAATATAACACGCACGTTATGACTATACATATTATTGAATTTTATGCATCATGAACAAGTGAATGTTAGTTACGAATTTTTCATATTTTAGGTTTTTTTGAAATCATTTTACATTATGTGTGTTTTTTTTTATTTTTTTTTTTATTTTTATTTTTTTTTGTGTCTGTCATCATGTTTTAGGACAGTAAAAGTGCTTGTATTTTCTTCAACAGTAGCTTTTCTGATAGGAAAGTGAATCTAGTTGGTACTTTGGGCGGTCAAAAGTAAAAATTTCTCAGTAGTTTTCACAAGCGCCGGATAAACAACATAAAAATTAAGGAAAAACGGGACTTTTTACGCAAAATCGGTTTTCCAAAAAATCGATTTTGGTTTTTGGTGTAACTCTAAAAGAAATAAACGTATATACATGAAATTTTCACTGGTTGTTTATATTTGCATTTTATATACACGATAACATTTTCAAAATATTTTGATTTATTTTGAACTGTTTCGGGACGTTTTCATTTTCCATTTGTTTTTAGTTTTTTTTCTAAAAATATCAATAAAATTATATTTGTTGGTTGCGAAAGCTTGAAAATTTAATAGAAGGCTCCTAGTATATTTTTTGAAAGGCAGATGAAAAATATTAAAAATCCTTAGTCGCAATTTTTTTTTAGAAGCATTTAAAGTTCAAAAATTGACAAAATATGGAAAAATCAGGAAAATTATTAGCAAATTATTTTGAGTTAAGAATTAGAAAAAATTTTTCTTTTTAAATCTAAGATGTGAAAATCTAATACAAGATTCATTATAAAAATATCTACCTTTATCAAAAAAAAAATGTCTATAAGAAAGTCAAATTAAATTTTTATGAGTGTTTGAAATTCAAATTTTAACAACATTGCATATTCACTCGATTTATCATGTAGCGATTTTCTTATTTTGTTGTAATTCAAAAACAAATAACTGTAGATACATGAAAATTTCACTGAATGTTTATTTTATCAATTCTTATACTTGATAAAATTTTCAAAATATTTTTACTCGTTTTGAGCTGTTTACAGATATTTTCATTTTTAAATTTATTTAGTTTATTTTTCTATGAATATCAATAAAGTTTTATCGGTTAGGCCAAAAAGTGTAAAAATTTAATACAAGGCTCCTGATATATTGTTAGAATATCAGTTGAAAAATATTTAAAATACATAGGCACAATTTTTTTTTCATAAGCATTTAAAGATCGAATTTTGACAAAATTTATCAATTTTAAATTGAACAATTATTTTCTAGTTAAAAAAATATAGAATGTTCAACTTTTATGTCTAAAAATTAAAAACTTAAAACAAGATTTCACTTAAATAGTTTATTCTGTTACCAAGAAATCTAAAAAATACAGAAGTACAATTTATATTTATAGTCATTTTAAGTTCAAATTTGGACGAAATTACATAATAAAAAAACCCAGAATAACAATTTTAGTTATTTTGTTGTGATTGTATAATGTTATTCGTGGGTACTTGAAACTTCTAAAGTATACTATTATACATCTATGATAGTATCAGGGTTTGTTGTTGATGTATAACACGTAACAAGTACCTATAATGGATATTGTGATATGATTAATTTGGAATTTATTATAGTTACCTATTATAGGTCAATTTTTTTTTAATACCATAGATAAGTATTTAATATGTCTTATACCTAGAGGGACATTCCGTCTCAGCTCAGAATCGTTTTTCTTATACAATGGTATTATATCATTGAATTCAAATTTAATACCATTCATTATTCAGTGACCCAGTTGTAACGTACTGTACAGCAGAGTGACATCCACTTACCCACCTATTTTTTTTTCCATTAAATCAGTTAATGTTTACTGTTGTGTAATTTAATCTTAAAAACGTATTGGTCGTTCCGTTGATTATATTTTAATGAGATACAAATATGAAAATGTTGATAACACGTTAATATTACATAATATTATGAATTGTAAGGGCGAAACAGAGAAGTAAGTACCTATAAGTTTCATTATTTTCATTCTAAAATCTTATCAGTAATTAAGAATCAAATATGTAGTTCTATAAATGATTGTAGATCATACAATGATCTTAGAATGTAAAAGTACCGTCATAATAGCAGTATACCACATTACCAATGTTGCAATAAATAATATATTATTCCGGCATGTACTATTTTTTTTTTACACTTTGAAGTTGGTATTACTGCATAGCAAGAATGATTTAAATCAGAATCCAAAAGTTCTAACTAAACCAATTAAATATCTTTTCAGGATGAAAAAGTTCTACACGTGAAACTTTTGGATTCCAAAAATAATATTTAAGTTTTTGTATTGTTTACAGGATAAATAATTAGGTAAAAACAAATTTCTGGTAAAGTTGTCGTTCTCTGTAATGGAACTTTTTTGACTCTGCATCAAATGTTAGTAATTTAGCTGTTATAGTGAACAAAGTTATTCGATTTAAACGCTCCTCTGAACAATTCATTACAAAATTATTACGTTAGAACCTTTTCATTCTGCGACGAATCATTCACTTTATTGACAAAGTGGAATAAATTATATACGACATGGTCCAAACTGGCGACACAACGTTTGTGTTTCTAGATAAATTTTCATGACCTCTTAAAATTAGTTAACATAATTTGACATCAAAGAGTTTCGGGTTATTATATCAGTACCATGATATTATTTTAGTTAATGTTTTGACTTTATGAGTTGTGCGACATTAAACGTTGATTGGTCCTATTAATAATATGGTCATGTAGATTTTTAGCTATCGTTAAATTATTTCGTTGTACAAGACGTACAATTTCAAGGTTTGTAAAACAATGCTAAGTATACCAAAATCCCATCCCTAGTTATGAACTTTTGAGTTATGACTAAATATTTATTTATTTAATATTAATTAACGTCAGATGGAAATAATTACAAAGTTTGGCATAAGGCTATCAAGTTACATAATTATAATGTGAATGGATGGTTAAATGGACAAATTTATCCACCTTGAAATTTCTCCTCACCCCCTAATTTATTTGAACATGAAATTTTTTTTTTACTGATTCCTAATCTTTTTCTAAATATATTATTACTGTCTAAATATCCATCCATATTTTTTTATCAATTATTCTAATTATACTTTATTTAGAAAATCGTTTGACTATTAAATTGTTTGCATAATTAGTTTTAAATATTTTTACTTCCTGCTGGTTTAGTAATAAGTTATTACTAATAACTAACCTACTTTTTGTTGATGTATACAGTACATATTATAATGCAAATTGTAAAGTATTGTAATTGTCCCCTATAGAGTACTTGTTTTAAACATTACTTTTTTAGATTCTGAGCATTTTTTATCGTTATTGACGCGTATTTTTGAGCACAAAATGGCGCCTTAACACAAAATTAGACATTTGACAAAAAAAATATTAATTTCTTGTTCAAATAAATTTTTAAAAATTATCGGGGGAAATGTCCACTTTAAAAATGTATCGGGGAAAACGTCGTAACTATTACACTGCACATAGTTCAGGTGGTTGTGTTGGTGGCGAGGTTGGGGGGGGGGTGGAATGTCCAGGGGGAAATTGTACGAGATTCGAATGGATGTATGTGTGAGCAAAAGTACAATAAAACAGGTAAGTAATGACAATACAAATTAAAGAAACAAACAATTTTTTTCTTAAAAATACAGGATTGTATGTATAAATTACCAGTTGTACTGTGAATGTGGCAAATAAAACCTTATAGGTAGTGGATAAAGTGTTTATGGTTTAATATACAAACAACATAATATTCATAATACAGGGTATAACAGGAAGAACTGACAAATGCAATAATTTTGCTTTTTATTATAATCAATTTTTTAAATTTTTTTTTTAAAGAATGAGTACGAAAAAATTTTATCTGATATAAATTTTTTTGATTCATTCAAAATAGCCAATTTGTAATACAGGATTTTAGAAAATAATTGATTTTATAAACATTTATTTATGTTTGTTTTGTAAAGTTACTGTAAAACTCTTTATTTTTGTTTAGTAAAGTTGATCCAGCCATATAAAACATTTTAAATTCAAAAAAAGGTGCTCTGCTGTACAGTAGGTTACAAGTAGGTCACTGTATAATGGATGATATTAAATTTGAATTCAATGATATAATATCATTGTATAAGATAAACGATTCTGAGCGGAGACGATATGTCAGTCTAGGTATAATGCATATTATTTACGTATCTATGGTATTAAAAAAAATTGACCTATTATAGGTACCTATAATAAATTCATAATTAATCATATCACAATATCCATTAGGTACTTGTAACGCGTTATACATCAAAAACAAACCCTGATACTATCATAGCTATATAATAGTGTAATTTAGAAATTTCAAGTACCCACAAATAATATTATACAATCACACTAGGTTTTTTTTATGTAATTTCGTCCAAATTTGAACTTAAAATGACTATAAATATAAATTGTACTTCTGTATTTTTTAGATTTCTTGGTAACAGAATAAACTATTTAAGTGAAATCTTGTTTTAAGTTTTTAATTTTTAGACATAAAAGTTGAACATTCTATATTTTTTTAACTAGAAAATAATTGTTCAATTTAAAATTGATAAATTTTGTCAAAATTCGATCTTTAAATGCTTATAAAAAAAATTGTGCATATGTATTTTTAATATTTTTCAACTGATATTGTAACAATATATCAGGAGCCTGGTATTACATTTTTACACTTTTTGGCCCAAAAGATAAAACTTTATCGATATCTATAGTAAAAAAAAACTAAAATAATTGAAAACTGAAAATGTCCGTAAACAGCTCAAAAAGAGTCAATATATTTTCAAAATTGTATGGTGTATAAGAAATGCTAATATAAATATTCAGTGAAATTTTCAAGTATCTACAGTCATTCGTTTTTGAATTACAACAAAATAAAAAAAATCGTTACATGAGAAATCGTGTGAATATCAAATGTTGTAAAAATATAAGTTTCAAACGCTCATAAAAGTTTAATTTGACTTTCTTCTAGACATTTTTTTTTGATAAAGGTAGAAAAACTTATGAGGAATCTTGTAACACATTTTAAAATCTTAGATTTAAAAAGAAAAATTTTTACGATTTCTTAACTCAAAATAATTTGCTAATTTTCGTGATTTTTCCATATTTTGTCAATTTTTAAAATAAAATAAAATAAAACTGTGACTAAGGATTTTTAATATTTTTCATCTGCCATTGAAAAAATATACTAGAAGCCCTCTATTAAATTTTCAAGCTTTTTAAACAAACTAATACATTTTTATTGATATTTTTGGAAAAAAAAACAAAAATAAATGGAAACTGGAAATGTCCCTAAACAGTTCAAAATAAATCAAAATATTTTGAAAATGTTATCGTGTATATAAAGTGCAAATATAAGCAACCAGTGAAAATTTCACTTATCTACGGTCATTTGTTTTAATATTACACCAAAAACCAAAATCGATTTTCTCGAAAACCGATTTTGCGTAAAAATTCCAGTTTTTCCTTAATTTTTCTTTTGTTTTTCACGGTGCTTTTGAAAACTACTGGAAAATTTTTACTTTGACCCCCCAAAGTACCAATAAGATTCACTTTCCTATTAGAAAAGATACTGTTGAAGAAAATCCAAGCACTTTTAATGTCCTAAAAGGTGATGACAGACACAAAAAAAAATTAAAAATTAAAAAATTAAAAATTAAAAAAAAAACACTTATCATTGTAATATCAATACATTCATCGTTCCACTCAGAATCAAAATATAAACTTATTAAAAATATTTGAATATAGAATTATATAGAATTTAATTCCTAAATACTTTAAGATAAAATAAAGGTATCAAAAATTATATTAAATTTTTATTAGCAATTATTCGGTACAATAAACAAACTATTAAAACTAATGTTGTATAGCTGTAAGTTTGTGACAATACATTTGTAGATGTTATAATACTCAATTTTTTCAATTTACATTTTTCACAAAATTGGAATTTTAAAACCCTGCTTATAACCATAGGTATGGTTATATTATTATCGTAATAATAATATCGTAATAAGGTCATTGGTCATTGCACACGATGCGTCGTCGTCGTTTTGACAACACCCGCTTGCGTCAATTAAAATTCTAAAACAATCGGAAATTTGTGCATTATTTAAACATAAACATTTATATAAGATATACGAATAGAGCCGTATGTAATATTATTATAATACCATTCACAGCACTTTTGAAACTACTGAGAATTTTTTACTTTTGACCCCCAAAGTACCAACAAGATTCACTTTCCTATCAGAAAAGATACTGTTGAAGAAAATCTATGTATTTCTACAGTCCTAAAAGGTGATGACAGACACAAAAATAAAAAATATGAAATATGTACTGGCTTAAAAACATGCAGTTGATATAAATAGATATTGATCGACCGTATTTGTTTATAAACAGTAACGACAATAGTATGTTTATTACATCATTGTATGATAATCAATTACGAGTTATTTACAAAAAACATTAAGTTCGGACGTTGTTAACCTTTAATTGACGCGCAGGACCTATTATTTACCAGAATCTGTGAAAATACGGTTGACAAGATCAGTGAATTTCCGTGGGACTTACAGCTCTAAAATGAACAAGAGACAATTTCAATGTGACGTATGCGATAAAAAGTTTAAAAATATCACAAAATTAACTGAACACCGGAGGACCCACACCGGTGAAAAACCATACGTATGCGATGCGTGTGACAAGTCATTCGCTAATTCTAGCACTTTGACTGTACACCAGAGGACCCACACAGGCGAGAAATCATACTTATGTGATGTGTGTAACAAGTCATTCTCTAATTCTAGCACTTTGACTGTACACCGGAGGACCCACACAGGCGAGAAACCATACACGTGCGATGTTTGCGATAAGTCGTTCGCTAGGAGTTGGACTTTGGTCTTACACCAGAGGACTCACACCGGTGAAAAACCATACCTATGCGATGTGTGCGACAAGTCATTCGCTAATTCTAGCACTTTGACTGTACACCAGAGGACCCACACAGGCGAGAAACCGTACCCATGTGATGTGTGCGACAAGTCATTCGCTGATTCTAGCAATTTGACTGTACACCGGAGGACCCACACAGGCGAGAAACCGTACCCATGTGATGTGTGTGACAAGTCATTCACTGATTCTAGCTCATTGACTGTACACCGGAAGACCCACACAGGCGAGAAACCGTACCCATGCGATGTGTGTTACAAGTCATTCTCTAATTCTTACTCATTGACTGTACACCGGAGGACCCACACAGGCGAGAAACCGTACCCGTGCGATGTGTGCGACCAGTCGTTTACCCAAAAAATCCAGCTAACTGTACACCGGAGGACCCACACAGGCGAGAAACCATACTTATGTGATGTGTGTGACAAGTCATTCTCTAATTCTAACACTTTGACTGTACACCGGAGGACCCACACAGGCGAGAAACCGTACCCATGCGATGTGTGTCACAAGTCATTCGCTGATTCTAGCAATTTGACTGTACACCGGAGGACCCACACAGGTGAAAAACCATACCTATGCGATGTGTGCGACAAGTCATTCACTAATTCTAGCGCTTTGACTGTACACCGGAGGACCCACACAGACGAGAAACCGTACCCATGTGATGTGTGTGACAAGTCATTCGCTAATTCTAACACTTTGACTGTACACCGGAGGACCCACACAGGCGAGAAACCGTACCCATGCGATGTGTGTGACCAGTCGTTTACCCAAAAAATCCAGCTAACTGTACACCGGAGGAAGCACATGGGCGAGGATCTTTAACCATGCGGTGTGTGTGAAGAGTCATTCGCTGATTCTAACACATTGACTGTACACCGGAGGACGCACACGGGCAGATTTAAGATATTATACCTTTTTTTTTACGTGCTCAATAAAATATATTAAGAACGAGAACAAGAACGATTAAAATTAATATGGTTATAAGAAGAAAAAGCTGGTAACAACAATATTCTTTAATATTATAGTTCAGTAATTTATGATTTTATAACATATTAAGATGCGTTGACTTCCATACATTTCCTTTTTTGCAACTTCACTTCAATATAAGTAAAATATGTTTTCGGTTGTTTTAGGAATTCCACAAAATCCGAAAATGTCCGAAACTATTCTTTCGAATTTCGATCTTGATGCGTAAAGTATTGATGAATGATAAGTAATTTTAATTTTAAAACCCTGTTTATAACCATAGGTATGGTTATATTATTATCTTAATAATAATATCGTAATAAGGTCATTGGTCATTGCACACGATGCGTCGTCGTCGTTTGACAACACCCGCTTGCGTCAATTAAAATTCTAAAACAATCGGAAATTTGTGCATTATTTAAACATAAACATTTATGTACGATACACGAATAGAGCAGTATGTAATATTATAATACCATTCACAGAACTTTTAAAAACTACTGGGAATTTTTTACTTTTGACCCCCAAAGTACCAACTAGATTCACTTTCCTATCAGAAAAGATACTGTTGAAGAAAATCCAAGTACTTTTACTGTCCTAAAAGGTGATGACAGACCCAAAAAAAAATTAAAAATTAAAAAAAAACACTTATCATTGTAAAATCAATACATTCATCGTTCCATTCAGAATCTAAGATATAAACTATTTAAAAATTTTTTAATATATAATTATATGGAATTTAATTCCTAAATACTTTAAGATAAAATAAAGGTATCAAAAATTATATTTAAAAATTTTCTATTGTGAATTTTTCCAAAAAATAAAAATATGTTATTCTGTTGTGACGAGGGATGAAATACGAAAACAGTAATTTGTCTCTTACAATATTATTATATACTCGAATATATCACTCTCGCTGAAGTTCCGGGTATAAAATAAATAATTATTAAATTATGTTGTTGCAGTTCAACGGTAAATGCTAATTGGGTTAGTCGAATTGCACTTTTTACCTCAATTAAATTGGTAATGCAATTGTACTTGGGTTATTATAAAAGGTAATGTTCGAACTGTACTAATAGGTTCTTCAAATAAACTTAATTCAAAAATTTTGAATACACTGACTTTACCCTACCTGCTAATTGTACATGTATGTAACCTAATTTTAAGAAAGTGAATTATGACATAATATTACAAATTATATAACTTTGGACACGCATAAAACATGTTTAAAATAGTTTGTGAATAGTGCAATGAATTAGGTTTAATATTCATGCCAAATGTATAACACTTGTTAAACATATTTTTTGAACATGAATGCATTTAGACCGTTATCTGCGTTTAGCCAAGTGTAGTTCGACCATTGCCTTTTTTTTTTAATCATGTTCAATTCGACTCAGACAAGTGCAATTTGACCTCACCCAATGCAATGATAATATATTATAATATTAAAGAGATCCAAAAAATGTGCTTATGAAATTTTCATTTTCATAGTAGTCGAGTAGGTATTGTCTTTGGTATTTTATTCACAAATATAATAAAGGCGATGAATAATTTAACATTTGTATATGCATTCAAGATATATTATAATAGCAATTATAATCATTAATGCATAATTTGAAAACCGAAAGTTCGTGAAATACCAAAGCTAGGCAAGTTAGTCATTTTTTTCTACTAGTTGAAGTTAGCTACTTAAATAAAAAAACTATCTAAGTTAGAATATAAGTTAGTTTCTGAAACTGTCTAAATTTTTAACTCAGTTAGAACTTAGTTTGGTGAAAAATGAAAATAGTAACTTAAGTTAGGTTAGAAGTTAGTTTTTTTATAGATTAAAAAACCTTTTGTTGAAATTTAAATAATAAGTTATCTAACTTAAATTATTGATTAAAACTGAAAAATTGAAATAAACACCTAGTAATTTGATCAAAATGTTCTAATAAGGTAAGTAATAATTTCAATTTATTGGAAATTAATGGGTATATCACTTATCAGTTATTAGAACTTTAAGGGTGAAAAAAAAAATATAACAGAATGACAACTTAAAATATGAATTAAAATTAAAATATTCGTTTTTTAGTGAAAAAAAAAGTAACAATAACTAGGTAGTTAGGTTTTTTTCTAACGAGTTAGATTAGACTATTTTACACATTAATTTCAACTAGTTAACTTACAAAGTTAAGGGGCCTGGTCGCGACCTGTTTTTTTGCTCAAAAACATGCCTTACAGGAAAAACTATCACGCCTTGTAGATTGGTCCGATTTCCGTAATTTTTTTTTTGTTAAATAGAGAAAGACGTATTGCAAGGCGCATTGGACTTGGATTTACAAAATTATTTTTCGAAATCTTATATTACAAGTTTGAATTTAATCCATTTTTACAACTTTTTAGTTTTTGTATTATTATTTATTTTTAGCAACGTAACCAAAAATCAAAGTCCAATGCGCCCTGTAAAAAATATTCTTCTATCTAACAAAAAAAAAATTACGGAAATCGGACCAATCTACGAGGTGTGAGAGTTTTTCCTGTAAACTGTGTTTTGATCGATTTAATACACCCTATCAACCCCCCCCTAAATAGGTATTGGGTAGTAGATTAGTGGAAAAGTCTTATAATTGAGGTGGCAACTAAAATATAAAATTTAATTTACAAATTTTATAGAATTGCGGAAAATTTGAAACATCGCGACCAGGCCCCTTAATATGAATTAAAACTAACTATTAACTTTAACTTTCTAACTAGTTAGTGCCTATCTTTATGAAATACTTTTAACTTTTTGATTCAATTATTATATAATTCTGTTATAATTTAACATATAGACGTCATAATTATGTGCTTATATGAACTTGTAATTTTAGATTCTGAGTGAAACGATGAATGTATTGATTTTACAATGATGTGTGTTTTTTTTTTATTTGTTTTTTTTGTGTCTGTGTACACGATAAGTAGTCGAAATAATGCTTCGATTTTCGACTTCAGTATCTTGTTCGATTGAAAAGTGAATATCGTTGGTGCATTGAGGAGGTCAAAATTTAAATTTCCCAGTAGTTTTCAAGAGCGCCGGGAAAAACAACATAAAAATTAAGGAAAAACGGGAATTTTTACGCAAAATCGGTTTTCCAAAAAATCTATTTTGGTTATTGGTGTAACTTTAAAACAAATAACCATAGATACATGAAATTTTAAGTGGTTGTTTATATTTGAATTTTCTATACACGATAACATTTTAAAAATATTTTGATTTATTTTGAACTGTTTAGGGACATTTTCAGTTTCCAATTTTATTAGTTTTTTTTTTATGAATATCAATAAAAATTTATTTGTTGAGTAAAAATACTTGAAAATTTAATACAAGGCTCCTACTATATTGTTTCAAAGACAGTTGAAAAATATTAAAAATCGTTAGTCACAGTTTTTTTTTTTTAAGCATTTAAAGTTCAAAAAATGACAAAATATGGAAAAATCGCGAAAATTTGCAAATTATTTCGAGTTAGAAATTCATAAAAATTTTTCTTTTTAAATCTAAGATATGAAAATGTAATACAAGATTCCTTATAAGATTTCCTACATTTATCAAAAAAAAAAATTCTATAAGAAAGTCAAATTAAATTTTTATGAGCGTTTGAAATTCAAATTTTTACAACATTGGATATTCACTCGATTTCTCATGTGGTGCATGGGCGGACATCGGGGGGGCTTAGCCCCCCTAAATATTTTAATAGCCCCCAACAATCGAAACTTAATTTGAAATGTCATTCGTTGTTTTCATAATTAAGTTATCGTTTTGTTATGCATTATTATTAGTATGACACATCTATCACATAAAACTAGTTTTGAAAATGTGTGGAGAAATAGCCTTTTCGAAATGACCGATTCAATTTACCATGCGGTCACGAGCATATTCGATAGACGACGTGTTAGCACTTCTTATCGATATGTCGAGCGTCGGTTCGCGAGATCACGACCGTTGTCGTTGTGACGTTATTTTAATATAGAAGATGTTATAAGAGTTTTGTCAGAAAACAAAACCATATTCCCTAATTTGCAAAAACTATTTACCATAGAATTAACAATACCTTTCGGAGTTCGGATACTTGCGAAAGAAGTTTCAGTGCAATGCGAAAAATAAAAACTTGGCTAAGGACATCCATGCTTCAGGATAGGTTTAGCGATCTTTCTATTCTATATAATATTGAAAAAGATATGTCCAAAAATATAAATAGCAATGATATTTTGAATATAGTAGCCGATAAAAATAGGTATTTGTTATTAAAATAAAATAAAATATTAACTATTATGTGTTGTTTATTTTTATTACAACTTAAACATATTCATATTTGTATTAGTAATATATTACACTTGTCATGGTAAGGGGGTGCGAGGGCGAAGCACTTTACATTGGATTATTATAGCCCCCCTAAAAATTCACCCAAATGTCCGCCTATGATGTGGTGATTTCCTTATTTTGTTGTAATTCAAAAACGAATTACTGTAGATACATGAAAATTTCACTGAATGTTTATATTAGCATTTCCTATACACCATACAATTTTGAAAATATTTTGACTCTTTTTGAGCCGTTTACGGATATTTTCAGTTTTCAATTTTTTTAGTTTTTTTTTTCTATAAATATTAATTTTAGTTTTATCTGTTGGGCCAAAAAGTGTGAAAAATTAATACAAGGCTCCTGATATATTGTTACAATATCAATTGAAAAATATTAAAAATACATAGGCACAATTTTTTTTTATAAGCATTTAAAGATCGCATTTTGACAAAATTTATCAAAATCTCGAAAATTATCAACCATCGTAATTAATAAATTATAAAATGTTCAGTTTTTATAGCTAAGGATTGAAAATTTAAAAAAAAGATTCTCATAAATAGTTCATACTGTAGCCAAAAAATCTAAAAAAATATATGAGCACAGTTATTTTTTACAGACATTTTAAGTTCAAATTTGGGACGAAATTACATATTAAAAAACCTAGCATACCTATTTTAGTTATTTTGTTGTGAGTGTATAATACTATTCGTGGGTACTTGAAACTTCTAAAGTACACTATATTGTATATCAATGATAGTATCAGGGTTTGTTATTGATGTATAACGTGTTATAAGTACCTAGTGGATATTGTGATATAATTAATTTGGAATTTATTATAGGTCAATTTTTTTTTTAATACCATAGATATGTATATAATATGTCTTAAACCTAGACTGACATACCTTTTTCGCTCAGAATCGTTTTTCTTATACAATGATATTTTATCATTGAATTCAAATTTAATACCATCCATTATACAGTGACCCACTTGTAACCTACTGTACAGCAGAGCGACATCCACTTACCCACCTTTTTATATATAAATCGAGTGATAGGCTGCTCTTTGGTATTTTATTTACAAGGCCACAGCCATAAGTCGATAAATAATTTTACATACGTATATATATATATTATTAATATGACATCACGATGTAAAAATATATGTTTTAAAAGTGTAACCAATATTTTTCTGTTAATACGTAATTTTTTTGTGACGAGTGATATTAAATTCGAAAATCGCTGTCTCTTCCATTATTATATACTCGCTTATATCACTCTCACATGAAGTTCCGGACGTTAAATAAATAATAATTATCAAATTGTATTGTTGCAGTTCAACGGTTCAGCGTTAATGCAACAATAATACAATTTGGAGTGTCATCGTGTGTTCATATTATATTTCTACACCCGACCATCTACTGCTTATCGTATCTTATATAATTTTATCGGCTGTCGGTCTTTATGTATACCTAATATATATATTAATATAACATAATAATGCCTCCGAATGACATGACAAATTGATTAATTTAATGCGGCTTAAATTTAATGAACCAATCGTGTGCCACTGAATCGTGTTTAAGAGATAGTTAGAGCTGCACTATTGTTTGATTGAAAGTTTAGTGGCTGAAGTTTTGTAAGTCGAATCCCTAGAAAACTGTTCGGGGAAAAAAACGTTTATTTAAGTCGAGGAGTTAACTTTTTTACAACTTTTTTTTCGGAGTAAATTAATTCAAAACGTGTTAAATATTTTCAAAATTTTCTTTTTGAGAATTTTCGGACACAAGTAAATCTTAAATTATTTATTGATTCATCATCAAATGTATCATTTCATAAAGCGGTTCACTAAAATGTAATACACCGATCGAGGGACACTATTACTACCTAGTGTTTGAGCTCACCATTGATTGATTGAATGGAATGTTTAGTGATTGCAGTCGATGATGTAACCAAGTGCATTAATGAGTAATAATAGAAACCAATAATTCGACTTTTAAAAATATATTTTCATAGCCCTCATCGCTGCAGCATCAGTATTATATCTCTATAAAATATAAATATTTATCCATTATACCATAATAGTGTATAACTTTGAGTATTATATTTTATGCATGGACAAACAAAAAAAACATTTAAAATCATAATAAATATTATGAATCATTGAAATGAGGTTTTTTAATGAAAAAATTAAATATTTGTAAGTGCATATTATTACTAAAGCATAATAATATATCATGGTAAACTTTTAGGACATAACTGAATTCATTTTTTTAAGGTTTATAAATTACAGTACACCACTAACATTATTTTCAAAAATAAAACTTTTAAAAATGTTTTATATGAAAAAAATTATGACTCCATACATGAAATGTATGTAAATACTAAATCAATTCTAGCTGTATTATCCGACTTTGCTGAGATTAAAAAAAAAATTCTATCCCTCTATCGTTTTCCATTTTTCTTCAGTTGATATATAACATAAACACAACTACAACGATAAATTTTATGATTTTCCACTTCTTAATATTTTATTCTGAACATATTATTATTTATATAAATGCAAACAAAAACTGGAGACGGATTTTAAGGACTCGTATAAAATCCGAAGTAAATGCTTAGTAAATGTAAAAGTAAATGTAAATGTTAAGTTTGCCATTCATATTTAGTACATATTTACGTTTTACTTCAAAATTAAGAGTTCCTGAAATGTCCCAAATGTCTAACTTGGTTGGATAGAAGTTTTAGCTTTCGAAAAGAATAACTTAATAAATTTAAATTGAATAATATCCATTTGTTCAAACGTAGAGTTCCTATTACACATTTTGTTGACTTTTTAACTATGTAGTTAGTGCCAAATATTTCTACATATTTCTACTATAATAGTTATAATAGAAATATTATAACATGTAACCATTTAGTGGCATCCTTTTAAAAAAACAAAAAAATATTCGATTTTCTCCAACTACATTCATGCTCGAGTCACATGCTATAGTGACCTTTTATAGGGAACTAAAAAATAACCTATAAACACACCTCCGAGTCTCAATACATAGGATTTATAATATATTTCTATAAATATCTATAATTCTATATATTGGTATAATTCTCTTTGAAAACGGTCCAGCGTAGTTTTTCGTCTGCGGCGGGTATTATAGTCTGTGCTTTATCGTATAAGGCTTAGCAGTTTTTTTTCTTTTCATTTAGGTATTTATTTTATTATTTATTTGCTATAGTTGTATTTGTCTCGTGACATATTTTCCGAAACGAGTGCCAGCAGAGACATAGGCTATTCGCTCGTTGGAGCTCGTACATAACGTAATAAAATATTTATATATATATTACACTCTTTTCGAGAGTGTATATAATTAATTTCGTTAAATTTTTTTTTATTATTCTTATTTTTATTCATTTCGAGTGTTGAACTTTCTAGCGTGCCCGGCGTTACGCACAATCGAGGCGAATTGTGAAAATCCACACGCGTGAATGAGTATTTCTCTATTTGACGATGCGATATCGCATATGTATATACTCATCATACGTACATACGTGCGTATATTATATACCTACATTATGTACTTATTATATACATTATTATGTACAGGGTGTGACTACAGAAAACAGGACATGACAAAAAATAAAACAATTACACTAGTCAAACGCGTAGGTATATGTGACAAAAACCGTGAAAATTATAAATAGATAATAAATGACTTAAGATTCAGGTAGGTATCTATACTGATGTTTGAAGATTCCCCCAAAACGATATTTTGAAAAAATATACTACGTTTCGATGGTTAAATTAATCCAACGAAAATAATAAATCGATAAACTGTAAAAAATGACTCGACTTGGCTTTCATCAACACTTTCCTAAAAATTAGATTTCCAAATCGGCTATTCCGAATTTCTCCGGATAAAAAATTTAAACCAAATTTAAAACAGCCGACGGTTAAGGGTTATAGTGTTGACAGTGTTGTGTACTTGAACGGAAGCGTCGATAAATCACGATATAAACGAATCACAAAAATGTTTAAACGATAATAATATATACAATATCGATCGGAACAAAAACTGTTATTCCATTTGTAAGGTCATTCTGTTACACCTTGTATAATGTATTATAACTTTCGTCTTCGTCGTCGTTTTCTTCTAGCCGGCAGGCTTTTCGACGTCGCGCGAAATAATTAATTTCACAATAAAGTATTTATAACAACAACAATAATAATAATAATAATGTGATATTACAAGTTATTGCGATGATACCTGCAACTCGCTATATTATAATAGGCATTATGTGTTGTGTACGAAAAGGTTTCTCCCGGGTGCCCGGAACAATCGATCGAACGGTACGGGACGTCGGGGAAACCGATTACGGCGATCATTGTTTTGTTGTCGTCTGCGACGGCCATTGTCTCTCGGAAGTGTGAAAACGGATGTGGCGGACCCTCCGCACAAGTCTCCGAGGCGCCGTCCACACTTAAAACGGTCTCTGATCTGCCGACGGCCGACAGTCGTAGTCATTCGGCGGATTTCGCGTGACAGCGTAAAAACCCGCGGAGTATACCTAGGTATATACCGCACCCGGTATCCCGAATCTCTCGACATCTGCGCGATATAATAATAAATTATAATATTATCGTAACGACCGCTGCGGCCACTGCACGCCACGGAAATAATATCATCGTTTTAACCGTTACTGTATATCATAATAAATAATTGTCATTGTTGTTATTGCAGTGCTCATTATAATTATTATTCGTTTAGATCGTTACAACACCGTTCTCCGTCCCGCAAACCCTTTCGAAAAACAATCACGCGATCGTAACATTTATATATAGTACTTACCTACGGTTAAGATGAACGACAAGTACGTCTGCTGGTTTGTCTGGACCATGGCATTTACCGTCTCGCCGAACGTTTTCGTTCATTCCGGTAAGTAACACATTGCTAACAACTCGACAGTAATGATGTACCATTGTATAATAATATGCAGGGCTGTGAATTTGCAGAAGAAATATTTATTGTTTTTAGCTTACTGTAAAACATGGCTTCCTTAACGCACGAACTTTGACTTTGGTTATCTATAGTAAAGAATTTAAGAACTTACTATATTTTGAACTTTTAATTTTGCAATTCTTCGCATTTTTTTTTTTATCAATAAGTCTTTTTGTCCTTTTTTTTATCATTTTTTCAATACTTTTATAAGTTTCCGCCAGTAAAAGCTTTTACACGTTTTATGAATTTTTATTTAAAATCGTTTTCAGTTTCGTAAATAAATATTTTACATGTACATATGAGACATGTAGTAGTTAATTAATATAAAATCTTTGATTTATAGTTTCGGTTCGGTTCTCGTTTTTTGATAAAAAAAATAAATAAGGGTATCGGTTCCAAATAATTTCGGTATCGGTTACAGTTAATTTAGGTACCGAAAGACGAAAAGTATAGTAATTTTAAATACCTATCCTGAATGTGGCTTTTATTCGTAGTATGAGAAATTTTAGAAAACTGATAATATGATCATATACATAGTTTATACACAAAACAGAAATACCATTAAATTATGATAAATAAAATAATTTTAGTTTTGAACCTAAAAGAACCTATTTCATTTAAAAATTCCGGTATAGTTCTTGTACTTTATTTATTAAAATAAAGGTTTCAGTTCCGGTTCCAGTTCCAGAACTGGCTCTTTTAGGTTCTTTTCCAGTCCCTAGTATAGGTACCATAATAATATCACAGATTTAGGTACCTAGGTATACCTACAGTGGTGTTTTTGAGGGCATGAGCGTCACTAGAGACGAAATTCTGAAGTCGCCAAAATAATCATCTGCAAAAAATTTGATATTTTTAGTAAGTTTTTTTCTAATATAATATTTTTCAAGGGTAGAAAAAGTACCCCTCGTTATCCTTTAGTGACGCATATGTATAAGGGTAGTATAAGGCGTTTTCCCGTTTTTACCATTTGGTGAATTAGCATATAATATACCCTGTAAAAATAGTACAAAAAATACAGACTCTCGCATACCATACAATTTTTAAAAATTAAGCAATAATATGAATTTTGTGTTATATTGTCGAATGGCATTTATCAATCGTCTATTGCATATACGTTAGAACCGTACAGAAACCAATGATTGACATTGGTTATTACCACGTATAGGTGAATAATGTATAATTACTGGTATCGTTTGTGACTGTGATTATTTTTCGTGTTGCCACAGATTAATATTTTAATTTGCTAACGAAAAATTAATTTTTGTAGAGCTTGTGAATTTGTGTTGGTATGTAAGAGATTTTCAAAACAATTATTCGACTTGGATTTTTGAAGGGTTGCATCAGATTAGTTTTGCGCTTATTGAGTCACAATATTATATTCATTGCGTATTTACATCATTGGCTTAAAATCATAAGTGATCATAAGTGAGCAAATCGTATGCAATAATATACTGTATATGGTTAAATAAACCTATGGTTTTATTTTTCACCACTGGATACCTACAATCATATTATGTATAGGTACAATAATTCTAATTATTAGACCGTCAACTTTGTGTTACACGATCATTTGCATATTATTATTAGAAATTGTGTTTGTGTAATTGTGTGCATAAAATAATGCGTTCCTATAAATTATACTTAATATTAAATTATTTTATATTATAATAAAATTGTATCAATAAATTAGCATTCGTTTTTTATACATTGTATTATAAGGTGTTTATAAGTGAGAATTTGCATTGTATACTTCTTTCATCTTACTTGAGCATTATTATTTTTAATTACCTACTTATTGAACCTACTATGACTGTTTGGATTGTAATTATTTTCAAATATAAAGATATATATTAGTATTATTCAGTCTTTCGTATTGGATATATATTTTTTTACATTAATTGGATTCCACTCAAAATTTTATTTTATTAAGTTTTCTATCGTTAGATTTTTAGTTTTTCGAATGGCAGCATTAATTTTAAATGGATTTAATATTCCGAAGCAGAATATTTTTATGAAAATTTCCATACGTAAGAAAACTAAATACCAGTGAACTAGATTTTCTGTAAAAATGTATAATAATATAGTCGTATAGAGTATTACTACAATCATACAAGTTATGTATAAATTGTTAAATTTGAATTCAATGTCAAAAATCATTTTATACGGAAAACGTTTCTGAGCTCAGGAGACAGACGGATTATTATTTAATTCCAATGAAATTTTATGTTGTGTACACTCAAAATCTAAAAATATTGAACTCAGAATGAGTGGTTAATAAATAAATTAGTAGTGATAAGTATATTTTATAGTTTAAACGAGAGGAGTGGTCAACCATGGTTGACCAATCTTGACTTGAAATCCTTAAAACTCATTGACCACTCGTTCGGAATTAGAATCTTTCACATGGAAATTATAAGAATATTAAAATATTTTCTACTTAGGTACCTATATGAAATATAAACTAGTTTGAAAAAATATGAAACTAACAGTTAAATAGTATTACGTTATTTGATATAACAATATTATGTTATAATGTACCTATAATATGTATACGACTATTATACGAGATTAATAGTATTAAAGTATTATTGCAAAAAAATTAAAATAGGTATTTTTGACTTAAGTATATTATTACCTATATAAAAATTAAAAAAAATAATAAGACATAGTATTATTGTAATAGTAAAACCAATTTTGGTACATAATATTATTGAGTTGAAATCTCTAATCGTTTGTATCTATATGTAAAATTGAAATTTACTAATGTTAAATTAACCGTTAATTTATTTTTTACTTAAGAACCATAATATAAATAAATTAGTTATTTATAAATAAATACCTACTTATATAACTTTAACATTTTACCTATTATAGTGATTTAATGATTTAATTCGTGAACAAATATGATGCAATATATTCTATATTATAAGATATTAATAGATAATTAATCTATGATTTTTTTTTGTACAGTATATTAAGTATAGTGAGGGTAGAATTTAAAATGTTGACGATTTTGTCAAAATCGTAGAAATTTGCAAATTATACTTTGTAACTAAAAATGCATTACATTTTTAATTGTTATTAAATAGGTGTGTGAAATTGTGTAACAAGTTTACTCATCATTAGTATAAGTTTTTATTACAAAAATTAAAAAACAAATTGGGTTGAGTCATAATATTAGTTTTTATAGTGTTTGAATTTAAGACTTCGACAAAATTCTTAAAAACAGTTAATATACAGGCTGACGAACGTCTTCTTTCAGAAATTAAATTAAATTAAAATTAAACTCGTCCATTTCAGTGATCTATCCAATGATGAGGCGCACTTGATATAATTATATTATATTATAGGTACCTATGTTGTGTGTATGAATTATTAAAAAAATATTATAATATTACCCACAAATTATTATTCCATACGAAGCAGAAGTCAATGAATCGACTGAATTTCAATTACTTCTACAGCCCCTGTCGAGCACGTGTCCTGGCTAACGATCTGTCATTCTAATCGTTTTCTTTTGACCGATTTTATTGTATTTCATAGTTTGTTTTGATCAACGCACCAATGTATTAAGTGTGTTCCTTGTTTACTTTTACCCTTTGTCAGAGTACCTAATCTCAAGTGTGTAAAGTATACTGCAGAGACGTTTGTGCCGAGAAAACACTTTTAGGGTAGCAAGACACTGTTTCTCATTTACTTTCTCTTCCAGTAGGTACTCGTCATCGTGATCATCGAGAGCAAAGCGACCTTAGAGTTGTTGAGTGTAAATCCTGTTGGCACTTGTTGAATCATCCATTTGTGCAGTACTCGTTATCATGCAGGTCACTAAAATGAGAAATAATTAAGCTTTTACAGCAGGTGTGGATATATTTACTTGTTTCACATTTTGGGAATCGGAAACCAAAATATATCGGTTACCTATTAAGTCCTTTGCGTTAATAGCTGAGTGGTTATATAATATTGTACTCATATTATTTTTTAAAATGGCAGTTTTTTTATGATTTTTCGTTTTTCAACGATAATCCGCTTAATTTGAATAAAAAATTGTGTCTGCATATTTTTATGGAAATATTGATGTATAAATTATATTGGCTACTGGATTTATTGGATATTGACGAAATTTGTCAAAATTGAGAAAATAACTATTTTATTTGTAATTAAAAACGGGTCACATTTTAGATTCCGAGTGAAACGATGAATGTATTGATTTTATAATAATATGTGATTTTTTTTTTTTTGTGTCTGAAAGTCATCACATTTTAGGACAGTAAAAATGCTTGGATTTTCTTCAACAATATATTTTCAAAAAGGAAAGTGAATCTAGTTGGTACTTTGGGGGGTCAAAAGTGAAAATTTTCCAGTAGTTTTCAAAAGCAAAATGAAGGAAAAACGGGAATTTATACACAAAATCTGTTTTCTAAAAAATCAATTTTGGTTTTTGGTGCAACTCTTAAACAACTGACCTCAGATACATGAAATTTTGACTGAATGTTTATATTAGCGTTGTCTATACACCTTAACATTTTCCAAATATTTTGAGCTGTTTACGGACATTTTCAGTTTCCATTTTTTTAGTTATTTTTTTTCTATAAATATCAATAAAATTTTATTTGTTGGTTAAAAAAGCTTCAAATTTAATCGAAGGCTTCTAGTATATTGTTTCCAAGGCAGATGAAAAAAATTAAAAATCCTTAGTCACAATTTTTTTTCTATAATCATTTAAAGTTCAAATATTGACAATATACGTAAAAATGCCGAAAATTTGCAAATTATTTTGAGTTAGAAATTCATAAAAAATTTTCTTTTTAAATCTAAGATTTTAAAATGTAATACAAGATTCCTCATAAGTTTTTCTACCTTTATCCAAAAAAAAATTTCAAGAAGAAAGTCAAATTAAACTTTTATGAGCGTTTGAAACTTTTATTTTTACAACATTTGATATTCACACGATTTCTCATGTAACGATTTTCTTATTTTGTTGTAATTAAAAAAACGAATGACTATAGATACTTGCAAATTTCACTGAATTTTTATATTAGTATTTCTTATACACTATACAATTTAGAAAATAATTTGACTCTTTTTGAGCTGTTTTTCGGACATTGTCAGTTTTCAATTTTCTTAGTTTTTATTTCTATAAATATCAATAAAATTTTATTTGTTGGGTAAAAAAGCTTGAAAATTTAATCCAAGGCTTCTGATATATTGTAACAATGGCGGTTGAAAAATATTAAAAATACATTAGCACAATTTTTTTTAATAAGCATTTAAAGTTCAAATTTTGACAACATATATCACATTTAAAATTTAATAATAATTTTGTAGTAAAAAATTTATAAAATGTTCAACTTTTATAGCTAAGGATTGACAATGTATAACAAGGGTCCACGTAAGTAGGTTAATATATATAAATTACTTTATTCACAATAATATCATATCAATTATACTTAGTAATATCATAGGCTGACTGACCGTTTTCGCTCAGAATCGTCGTTTTTCTTATACAATGATATTATATCATTGAATTCAAATTTAACACCATCCATTACACATTACAGTGACCCAATTGTAATCTACTGTACAGCAGAGAGACTTTTTTATACCAGATATTTTAAAATGTGGTACAAGTTTTCTAATACGTAAGTATAAGTTTTCATTACAAAATTTAAAAAAAAACTTTGCTTAAATACATACATGATACACATAACTATTATTATTAGTTTTTTAAGAAATTTAAAATTTCGACGCAATTTCTCAAAACTGTTAATTATTTCGTAAACATAATAATTGCAGGTAGACGAACGTTTTCGTTCAGAATCGTTTTTTATCGTGTACCATGATCGATCACTGAATTCAAATTTACTATATCCATTACTATTTCCATTATCATAACTATTCAATGACCGGATGCACTTGACATACACTTTTATAATTTATAATAGAGTGGTTATTTGTCCTCTAATTATTTTTGTTACCATGGCAGCAAAAATTCTGTTTTTGTATATTTTTATGGAAACGTTGATGTATAAAATAGCACATTGAATATACTGAATTAGTAGATATTTTCTTCACAATCATAGTTTATTATTTTATACTCAATGAATTTTAAAGTTCAGTCGAACGGAGTGATGTTTATAGGAAAATGACCCCACAAGTACTCAACTTAACAGATATTTGCTTAATGTCTCAGTAAACACCTAGAGAGCGGGGTTTATATGCACTAAAAAGTATAAAAATATGACATATTATATGCAAGAAAAAAATATAAATTTTGCAATATAATGGTAAAAAAACCCGCAATTTGTATTGGACAATTAATTACCATTCTTAGTCCAGAATTCGAAGAGGCATTAAAATAATTTAAAACAAATTAAGGAACTTATAATTAGATGGTGTCTACATAATGAACTTATCTTTATTTCAATAACTTTTTTTTAGTGCCTACAAAATTTATTTTTGAATTTTCTGCTCAACAAAATATTATTTCATACATTTTTAAAATAAAAAATGTTCGATTTAATATGCAATAAATTTTGAATTTTGTCAAATTATGAGCAGCAAATGCCAGAAATAACCATTAGTAATATGCAGTAATATGCAAAAAGAAGAAAAATTATTACCAAACTATTATGTTTTATTGAATATTACGAAAATCCAGTGCATGGATAAAAATCCACTCTCTAATTGTATATAATGTATACTCGTACAGTATTATAGAGCGGTCACCTTTACGTCTCATTATTTTTTTCTTCACTACAGCAGTAAGTTTTTTTTAAACATTTTCGTCTTTAAACTACAATCCGTTTATTTTCAATAAAGAATTTTGTTTCTGTGCCTTTAAATTTATGGAGATGGCGATGTATAATATATTATATTACATTATATTATAAACTAATACATTTCTTCGTCACAATCAATTTTTAAAACTCTAAACTAACTTTAAACCGTTTAGTCAAACGGAGTAATGTTTATAGTATAATTTAGAGGGACTAGACCTCCCACATAACCTAATATATATTTTCTTATTGTCACTCTAAATGTCGTGATTATTTATGCTGCGTATACTATGTAATATATACTATGTAATATTTAAATAGTTAAATAACTATATATTGCTCCAAAATTATGGTTTTTTTTAAAAAATGGTGGCCGATAGTCTTGTTGTTGAAACATCTGAAAATAAAACACCACTACAAAAGATGATGAAAAAATATAATGTTACAAATTATATGGTTATATGCTTTTATATAAAGAATATTATAAAAACAGATTTTCGTCTAAAAAATATTTAAATACTTACCAAGAGTAAGTAATAACAAAAATCATCATCTGCACCTTGTGTTTAGGTAGGTATACGGTATACGGTATAAGGTATACGTATATTATTTTAAAATATTGTGAACGCCCAAAATAAATGGATAAAATATAAATATCACCAAACTTTCACCGCTATTATTGGACTAATAATAATAAATTCAAATAGTTACTCTTGTACAATAATAATGTACTAATATGTACAATTTAATTTTAAGACCTTAGAAACGTATTAAATTCAAGTGTTCGAAAAATATTTGTACTTATTATTATGTTATTATTATATTTAAAGTATCTTTCATACTTATTTTAAAACTTTTCTTAATGGAAAAATGAAAATTAAGTTTGTTCTGGAACAAATGTATAACTATACAACATTTTGCTGAAATTTAAACTTTTAACGTTTAAAAATAAACATTTAATTAGCCGATAATTTGTTACCTGGATAAAACTAAACCGAATAACGTTCATTATATTTTTTTCATTAGTAGATAGGTGTAAATAATGGCTATTAAAAATAAAATAAAGTTTTTTGGGACAAATTTAATTTGTGGACCTACTGTAAATCTAGGTTAAATCCAGTCATGTGTCCAGAGCACAATATTTTACTTCTTAGAGGGGTGGGGGGAGGCAACAACACAAATGTACAATATACATTGATCATAAATGGAATGATGGCAGAAGCTGATATGTACATTTTGTTAATTTTTGAACTATCATTTAATTAGTTTAGAAATCGTATATTTCAAGTGGTGGAAAAAATTTTTTTTCTATCATATTTAATATGATATATGTCTCTATTATGTGTGTGGTGCAATTTATATGCATAGACCAAAACTGATAAGTCATGAACAAACACAAACTAAGTTTGTAAAATGTACACATCAGCTTCTGCCATCTTTCCACAATAATACAGTTTTTTTTTTAATTAAATTGTATAATTAACACGTGGCACATAGGCCATTGGGTGGTTATTTTTTACTAGGTTTTTAAATGTGGGGGAGGATAATGTTGGTTAGAACACGTGTATATATGGGGCGAAGACTTTTCTCTAGAACCCGGGTGGTCACCCATCCGGGAATTAATGGCACCAGCTGATGCTTGACTTTAGAACACGTTTTGTGATTGAAGCTAATCAGTGAAAAATACAGTATTGTTATAGTATTTATAATCGATGGTCGCCGTCAAGCAGCCTTTATTATTGTGCCCAAGTCCGATCTAAGTCGCTTTCATTCGTCCAGGAGATTTTTTTTATGTAAAAAGTCAATCAAAATATTACTATTTCTATTTAAAAATACGGCCGTGGCCATTTTCCTCCAAATACCAGATACCTACCGTTTTCTTATAAAAAAAAATAAAAAATAATTCTTCACCATTTTCCTCCAATAAATAATAAATAAAATAAAACAATAAAATAATTTATGCAAAAAAAATATTCATTATTAGGCTTAATCGATAGCTGATATAGAAAGCCGATACTAGAATGTATTGTAATGAAAATCCATGAAAATGGAAACCAACATTTTTTTTTGTGGAAGAAAATGGATAGTGGAGGAAAACTGTATCTCGTTTTTGGAGGAAAATGGAACCTTTCAAAAATATGGCCGGTGGGGGGGGTGCCTTCACCCCTCCAAACCCCTGCCATCCACGGGGTAAGCCAACGAATGGTACGACACTACATTATAAGCATTAGGCAATACTGTCGTCTCGCGTGTACGTTTTTCCTGACGGGTAATTAATAAAAAGTATATAAGATAAACAAAAATTGTGCATTATAATAAAATATAATATACCGTGTAGGTACCGACACACCACAGGATCCCATTGTGTTGTATTTCATACATTGTACACACGACCGATATCAGACGTATAAATATACAATATTATTATACATATAGTATATAGTATAATATTATTGTATTATATGCGGCGCAATGACAATATAATATTGTAATAGTCGTAACAACGACCGTCGTCGGCTGTGTTTGCACTTCTGCCGCGGAGACATTATAATAATAATAATAATATTTTGTCGACGTTTTTTTCCGTCCTTTTCGGGAGATCAAACGGAGCGGATAGAAAAAAAAAACCATTTCAATATATTATATCGTCGCGTTTACCGAGCTTTGCATTTCAGTATAATAATATCGTATAATATTATCGTCGTCGTCGTCGTCGTCGCCGCCGTGGATGCAACTCGGGCCGTACAAAAAAAAAAAAATTAATAAATTCTTAAAACAAACACACACACACACCCACCGGCGCGCGCACTCCCGCCGCCGCCGTCGCCTCACAATATCGTCTTTCACACTGGCGTGCGTTTCCATTCGGTTATTTTCGAATACGTTCTAAAATAATATCAGTAAACTCGGTGTGAGCGTGTGTGTGAGTGCGTATATATACACACGAAACGGGGTAAAAATAATATCTGAGCTTGTGTGTGTGTGTGTGTGAGCGGATGTTGACAAAATATTAATAAGTGTAGAGGTGCTTGTACAAGCGATATTGTTCAGACGATATCGGATGATATTAATTTTTCGTTACCCATACCGTGAATTATATTATTATCGATTGGCACACTAATGCGTAGTGAGTTAGAAACTACTAACTAGAAAGTCGATAGTCAGAAAGTAACTATTTCTAATCGCCGAATATGTATATTATGCAACTATTGTACCTATTATAGGTCTTCGATTCATTTTTAACACTTTAACACTACTATCTCAATATTATCATGTTACAATTATTTCGAAATGTGTATATTTCAACTACTCTTATGAGGGTTCTGTCACTGGACCCTCCTCATACTAAGTCATCATATTTTCCTTAATATTATCCTATTTGCTTACTGTACATATGTTACAGATTGTAAATTGTCTATTTTAAATAGAAACACAAAAAAGAAAGTCACTTGTAACAATTTTCTGACTTGACGAGTTGAATCGAATGCGTTATCGTTACAATCTCATCTAAAGCGTTAAAAACTAAAAAGTATAACTATAGTGTTATAGGTTTCAAGTATGGTTATTATCGATCGTCAGTTTTTACTGCGAAATCCCAATGTCGTGCAAGAAACTTATCAAAACTGCCGAGTGGACGATAATTATTAATAATATTAATATATTATTTTGGCATTTTGTGATACGTTTATTGCAAGTTGCAACGCACGGTTGATGGTTTAAACCACGGCCATGCAGTTAGTAGGTACCTACCTAATTGTTGATATAATGTAATACTTTACATACACTTTGAGCCAACGGATTATTAAACGTATATTTAAAACTATGAAAAACCACTACTTCTAACTATAGCTATTATTTTCATCAACCACCTTGAAACCAAATCAGACGATTGGACAATATTTTCATAGACTGACTTTATTAGTTTGTATGCTAAAGTAATCGAACTTTAACCGATCGAAACACGTTCTCGGCCAGGTTTGAATTTTTCAACACAATATGAAATAATTAATACCCACTATACGTCTTGTACACAAATTGATAATAATAATAATAATATTATAACATCACACTATACCGCAATAACCGCGGTATACGTGCGCAAGTGGTGTGCGTGCGAAACCGCACACACGTACGACAGACGTTATAATAATAATATTGTAAATTGTTTTTTTTTTTCAGCCGACGAACCGGGCGAGTACACAGATCTATGTTTTCGGGACGACCCAAAAATAGACGTTTGCATCCGCAAAAGAATTAACGACGTGCTCGAGCAATTCCAAAAAGGTACATAATATTATTACAATGATATACACTGTGCCATGGCAGCCCCTCTGTTATAATTTATAGCACACCAAATATTACATCGTTAATATAATTAATAATTATTTATTTATTTATGATAATAACAACTATTATTGTTATTAGTATTATTATTAATTATCATAATAATAATAATAATTATTATTATTAGGTATTAGTTATCATAATTGTATTATTATTGTTATTGTAAGTCAATTGTTATTACTTATTATTGATACGATACCTCAAGTGCCATAGATTTTTTTCACTCACATACCTAGAGGCTATAGAGATATGTTAAAATACTGGAACTTTTTTTTTGTATAATACCGTACCTATTATACCAGTATTATACCACTATATAGAACTTTGTAGTACCTTAAATTTTACGAAAAGAATTAACGACGTGCTCGAGCAATTCCATAAAGGTACATAATATTATATTATAATAATACACTGTATCAAGGCAGCCACTCTATCATAGGCTGTGCTTTAATATATATTATGCATAATATATTACAATATTAATTATCATAATAATGATTACTAGTTATCATAATTTTATTGTTAGTTGTCATGATTGTATTTTTATTATTATTGTTATTGTAAGTAAGTCAATTGTTATTATTGAAGAGATACCTCAAGTGCGATAGATTTTTTACACACAACACCTAGAGATATGTTAAAATATGGGTTTTTTTTTTGTATAATACCGTATTATACCAGTATTATACCACTATTGAACTTTGTAGTACCTACCTTAAATTATCGGAAACTGAACACAGGTTATAAAAATATTGTATATTAGGTACTTAATTATGTATGACAAATTTTAAAATGGCTTAATAATGTCAGAAAACATTTTAAATCCACATTAACACGATAATTATTTTATTAATAGGTATACAAAGTCATGCTACCAATTCTGGTATACCCGTATAGTTACTAGAAATGGTTTAAATTTAATGTAATGTAGTTCAAATTTGTATAGTAAATTATATTCTTAAACATAAAATTAGTTTTTTAATAATATTAACTATTGTTTTAATTTTTTTTTATACCATGTGTATAATGCAAACCAACATCATCTCTATACCTTATACCTACAGGTAATTAATATAGTATATGGGTCACGACACGGCGGCGGATTTTTTAAAAAGTTTTGATTTTATTGGTGTCCAGCATGGCTCCGGAGACATATAATATAATAACATCAGTAGTATAAGTACCTAATAATAATCACATATTAATGCGTTTTTTATAGAACACGGACATTTCCATAATAACACATTCCAACGGAACGGAACGTTTCGCTCCGGCACAGCAGCTGTGTAAATAAATAAATAAATAACAAAGTATACCTACGCGCATAATTGCTCTGTCCCGATCATTTATATTTCTTTGGATTCGAATTCCAACTGTTCGTCCGATCGAGTTAAAATATATTTTACAACATTAATAATAATATACAAACGTATTATATATACAAAGAAAAAAAATTAGACCAAACGATTTTTGGCGCAATGTACGGCTGTTGATATAATAGCCCGTACACTGATACTCACGTACGTCTTTTTATAGATCGCCATATTTTTTTCTTTTTTTTTTTTCTCAACAGCAAATGAAAAATAAAAAGAAACACACGTTTAATGGGTTACTAAATTAAATCGTCATCTTCTAGGACCTCTATAGTCGTAAATGATATCGATTTCTGGTTCTAATATACTGCAGATCATCGCCCGTGGACTGATTGTTCAATACATTTCGAAAACCGTTAAACTGATTTTATTTTTATTTACTATTTTCAATACATATATGCATCATTGTACACATATGGACGATTATAGTAGATATATATAGACACTATGTATAGTCTACTTAGAGTAGACCATTGACCATATATATTTATAAATAAAAAATTGACCGACGATTTTTGGCTCAACTGAGAGTCGTCGCTCTCTGTTGTTTGTATATAATATTATTTATTTATTAACTTTGGTTTCAATGACAGCCCGACACAATACGGTAAAAATATTGTTTTTTTTTCGTACAAAGGTTTTTCTTTTACCCACACATTATCATCTATAAGAATAATAATATAAAGGTAACGGAATTATAACGGGACAAAAAGCCTCATTGGAAGTTTGTTGGGACAAGTTGACCCATGATGCTTGGGACGAGGGGACATGATGCTCAAAAATGCGACGATCCCACCCTTGAGTACAGTGGTCAACAGAAAGACCTTCCATAACAAACACCTCTAAATATCGGACATTTTTTGGGAACAGTCTACACATTATCTACAAACTTAACCCTTGTATAGTCGACACCTCCTAATAGTGGATGAAATTTCAGTAACCTGGGTGTCCGCTATTTAGAGGTTTCATTGTAGGTACTGTGTAATAGAAAATATAATTACTTATAAGTTATAACTACCTCTATATAATAAGCGTAAATAGAGAGGGTATTATATCATTGATTAATGAACATATTTATTATTCATAAATCATAATCAATGGTATTATTACACAATTATTGTGAAAATTTAAAAAACAAGCAGAACCCGAGTCGAGAGGGAAATTTGAATATCTAGCCCAGGGGTAAAGAAACATAGAATGTACGCAAAATAATTAAAAATGTAACGAACATAACGAAGTTGAAAAAAAAAATTATATATC
Source organism: Macrosiphum euphorbiae (assembly GCA_949089665.1). Classification (NCBI taxonomy): domain Eukaryota; kingdom Metazoa; phylum Arthropoda; class Insecta; order Hemiptera; family Aphididae; genus Macrosiphum; species Macrosiphum euphorbiae. The sequence goes on along the minus strand of CARXXK010000002.1, from coordinate 107,292,778 downwards.
TTTGGAAAGGAAATGGTATATAAAATGAAAAATTTAAATATTTAACTAACCATAAACGATGATAATAATTATGTAAATTAAAAGAAAACTCAAAACATATTTCTATACAAAGTAATTTAAAATTTCTAATAAACTTAATTGTATATAATTATATAATATAGTGAGTCTACCAGCGAGTATCCATTGGCACGAATTATGGTATTCAATTTGTGGGGCTGTTCTTTAATTTAGACCAAAGGGTCTATTTCGCATGAGGCAATTTCATCACTTATTTTATTATAGTTGAAAGTAAAAACTTGTCCGGGAATGAAACATCAGAGTTTGTGGTAGTTTTCACCAAAATAAAGACATGTAATTTGCACCACCGCTGCAGGTAACCGAAAATAGTGTTTGTAATTTGCACCGAAATAATGGTATGACATTTGCACCGTTGTAGATGTAGTGAAACATAATTTGCAATTTGCTCCAAAATGAGTATTTATGTATTCGATTATTTCGTAGGTGTGGTTGACTCGAATGACAATAATAATAGTTTTTTTTCGGGATTTCCAACTACTCGCCTTGATACCTGGTAATCAAAGTTTAACGCTCGATCTGTCGTAATCATTTTGATATGCGGCATTACATTTATTAATTTTTTTCAAAAAAATATTTTCATTTATTATATTATCCACAGTGTCGTAGGTAACTAGAGAGCTAAAGACGCTGCAGGTGAAAACAAATGTGAATGGCCTCCTCTTTTTTGATCATCATAAATTAATAGATACATAACAAGACGGGCTTGCCGGACTGACTTCACATCATGTGTATTCCTTACTCCTTAGATAGGACACTATTGGTGGATTTATTGAATTTCGAGTAACCGATAAATGATTTCTTGAAACAATTAACAAATTTATTTATGTCACTATAGGCTGAGTAATTTCCCCAATATTTAGATAAACATGTCCCAGTCAAAACTGACCAGGCTTTTACATTTTCATTATACGAAAGAAATGCAAGATGATAATACTATTATTATGAATTAAATTAGTGGGAAAAAGAAAAAGAAAAACATAAACGAGACCGGAGGTCCTCAGTGATATATGCACCGCCTTATGATTTTTACAGCACTGAATTTATCAACTATTATAATAAAACATATTTTTACCAATTTGTAAATCTAGTTTTTAAACAAATGTGGGAGTTAAATCGTTTATTCAAGTGGATTAGTTGATTTTTTAAAATATCAACATTTTATTGGAGTAAATTAATTTTAAGCATAATAGCTTTTTCAAATTTTTTTTTTTGGGAATTTCCTGACATAATTATATTTCGCAAATTATCTATCAACCAAATAATTTTCATAATTATTGTTGTCATGCGCTTAACTTGTATCAGTTTTATTCTTTATTTTGTCAGGTTCTCTATACGAAATCAGGAATGCAATTTTTTCGACTTATCAAGTCGATTACTAGGTTTCGAGTTATCAAGGTTTTAGAAAAAAATTCGACTTAAAGAGTTTAAAGATGATGTATGTTTTATTTTATGTCTTAGTATCTATGTATATATCAAGTAAAAAAATGTGATATACGATAGTAAATAAAAAATTTTACAAAAAAATAAAAACATGTGTGCAACTTTAAAAGAAATTATATTTCTTTGACTTAATTGAGATTTACTATATCAATTTTATTCTATACATTTAAAGCAGAGTACACTTTATCGTCCACATTACTCAATGTCGGTGAATGTCCTTAGCGAAAATGAGGAGCTGCTGTTGATTGCTTCATTGAACAATGAAGATAGATAAAATTATGGAACGGACAAGTCTAGATAACGTTTTATTTGTATTATGTCGGAGCACAGAAGTTCGAGATCTCTCGATAAATGGAATTTTTTCACTTATCAGTTTTCCTTATGAGTTTACTATCGAGGTCCACTGTACGTGATTTAAAAGTCTGCTGTTGGCTATTGCCTTAAAATAATCTATAAATCTCTAAATAACACATCAGCCTTGAATACATGTAGCCGGTACAATTTACCGGCTGTGTAGTCACATAAAAATGAAGTTGTCGCGCATGCGCAAAATAAAAGAGTTAAAAAGTTGAAAGTTATAAGCAATTAATGATCCAACAGACGAGTTTCATGTCCCGCAAACATAATTCAAAAATACGTATAGGTAATGAGTAATATATGAACTAAGTTGTAAGTTGAACTTACCCTATTTTAGGGGAAAAACGGTATATTATATTAAAACTGGCGAAATTAATTTTAAAACTCTTCTTCCTCAGTTGTTATTTTATTTAAGTACCCGTTATGACGTATATAATATGCTTTCCTGGAATAATAAAATCCTTTCGGAAATTTCACTATAGGTAGGTAACTCCTTCGTTGTTAAAACAATAAAGTATTTTAAGGGTATTCAAACAGCTTTGTTCGACAAATTATCCAAAAACTGTTTTACGTATAGGTTCTTTGCATAAAATAATATAATAACTATTATGATAATAAGACGAAATTAATTTCGAATGCGCTACAGAGAAAAAGAAATATTAAAACTTGCTCATTAGTCGTTAATCATTATTATCAATTATGTCCGTTATATAATACTTGTATTGTATACAAAAGTCAAAAACAAAGCACTGATCGACAAAATACATTTTTAATTTTAATAAATGACACCGAATTGAGTATAATAGGTACCTGGTACATGCTTAAAACAAATGTAGTAAGTATATATCGTAAAACACCACACACAAACACAAATAATGTTTTTACCATCAAGTTTCATAATAAGTCAGATTCGAACTTCAAATGATCATTTAAATCAAATTTGACTTTTTAGTAGACATTTTTATTTTGTTACCAGTAGAAAAACTTATGAGGAATTTTGTACCTATTACGTTTCAAATATTAGTTATAAAAAGAAAATTTTTTATGAATTTCTATCTAAAGATAATTTGCAAATGTTCGTGAATTTTGTCGAAATTCGAACTTAAGACTCTTATAAAAAATATTTACGGGTTTACTGTCAATTTTTTTTCTAATTTCCACTAATAACAACTTACGAGGAACCTTGTATTACATTTTCAAGATTTTTTTTTTTATCGACATTAATTTAAAAAAAAATAATTTTAATCGAAAATTAAATATACCTATGAGACAATAAATAAATTAAAATGAGTAAAAATATTAGAATATATAGAAAATATACTTAATCAAAGTTAAATTTTCTATAATTTTTTACTCTAAGATTTTAGTGATTTTACTCTAAGATTACCTCAAAAACTTTATAAAACTGATTCTGCCTAAATTTAATGAGCTTTGTCTGTGTTGCACGTAGATCAGAGAGAGAAAACAACCAGTGCTCTGGCATCTTCTTAATATCAATTCCTAATTTTTTTACATAACCTAAGACAAATATTAAAAGAGCCTTACCAAATTTGGTATTGCACTTAGTAATTTAATTATATGCGTTTAATAAGGACTCTTTTGCATGCAATTGTTGTAAATGTAGTTGTTTATAATAAGCATTCAGTCTTGTAAAGTATTCGAAAATTTTAAATAGATTTTGAATGATTTATATATGCATTCTGAATACAATTTTTTGGTGCATTCTATACAATTTTTTTAATGCTTTTAGAAGTATTTTTAACAAAATTTAATATTGTATTAAAATACCATAAAGTCCATTTTATTAATTGTAATGTTAAATTTCAATCGACATCATTTTTTTTTCGTTGAAAAAAACTATAGGTATGTTATTGTATAGTAAAAGTAGGTAATAACAATGTTTAAAATTAAAAAAAATGCCACATCAAATTTTATATGGTTTCTGTATTGGAATTTTTTAAGAAAACTGAAAATCTAATAATTTTAAAATTGTTCCATATTAACAGTTAATACCACTTTTTATTTTATTTATTTCGTTGAAATTTAATCAATATTAGTCGAAATATATCTAAATGCAGAATGAAATATGTGAACATGTATTGATAATATTAATAGTAATTGTTAAAATCTATGGTAAGTAGTAACATAATAGGCAATAGGTACCTATAATACTGATATTACAATATATATATATATTATATAGCATAAAATTAAAAAAAAAATACTTGTATTTGTATTCAAATACTTTGTAAGTATTCGTAAAATACATTTTTATAATAGTATTAGTATCTTAATACTTTTTCAAAAGTATTTTTACAAGACTGTGTGCATTATAATAAAGAGTTTTTGTAAGTACTGGTACTACTACGGAACAGGTTTTTTTTTTAGCAATTATTAATGAAGTATTTAATTTGGTATTGATCAATTACAACTATAGTATTGTATAGCACAATAAACGAGTTGACTTGGGCCCTCTGGTATTGTGTAGCAGGTGCAATGATATGCTACCTAATCTAAACTTCAAAAGCTGAACTATAATCCGCTTAAAATTCAATACTATTTATTTGATCCGTGAATTGTTTTTATAAACGATAACACAATCGAACAATTAATAATAAAATACAATTATGTAATCACTTTGCTATCACTTACCAATCGATTATAGCCCGATAGCCGTTTCACTATCTTAGTCATTCATAGACTAAATTAATATGGTATAAATTTACCAAAATGAAATTTTTTATTTCATATAAATATTGTGTTTTTATTTGTATAATGTACTTACTTACAGACATTGAACTATGTTATAATAACATTATTATTAGTCTTGTAAAAGACAATTTTTAAAAGCATTGAAGTACAAATACAGATACTTATTTTGAAAATAATTAGAAATACGTAAGCAGTGTTGGGAACTATTTAGATTTTATTGTCAGTTTTATTTTTATTCAAGTTGTATAAATTAAAATTGTATATTATTTTAGTTGAGAAATGACAATAAGGATTTAGTAATTAATAAATATTATCTAATTAGTAATTACTAATAAATTACATTATTTATAATATAATTAAAAACAAATTGTCTATTTTTTGTACTAGATAAATTTATGTGTATTTTTATATTTATCAAGATAAAAAAAAGATGTTATATTTTATCTCATCTAGATAAATTTTGAAGAATTATCTGTTATCTTATCCAGATGATTTTTCGGTTATATTTTCCCAACACCGTACTTAAATATTTGAATCTTAGAAAGATAAGTATTTGAGTATAAATACGAACACTTAATAAAAGTATTTGTAGACATTCAAATTATTCATAATTCATAAAATATTATTGTTTACCTTATAAACGAATATGAACTATGTTTCTTGTTTTACGTTAATTGTATAGATCTGAGATCATATTATATTTTAGATCGTATCATCTGTTGGAATTTTAAAACACTCATTTTTCTTTGTCGAAGTAGGTACCTACCTACACCTATTTGATTTTTGGTCGAGTATTATTTAGTACTCACAGGAAAACAAATGTATTATTATATAATGTTATCATCTAATAACCTTGTTTCCAATCTATCTATTTATTATTATGTCTGTTGAATATTTGTGTATACACTTGAGCTATATTATGTGTGTTAGTAAATAATATACTATACAAAGGTAAAGTAATTAATAGCTTATTAAAATATCGATTTTCCTTTATAGGTATGTATTGCTAATTGTTACCAATAGTATATATTGTATTATTGATATTAATAAAAGTTCCTTTATAGTGAAAATCGATCGTCTTATTAGGCTACTGAAAAAAAAGAATTACATATTCTAAGTTTTAATTAATATCTTACGTTGTAAAAATTTAAATATAAAATATAAAATATAATATAAACCAATAATAATAATTAAAATGTTTGAAACTTAGTGTTTGATTTTAAATACATAATAATATATACTTTGAGTAAGTATTTAATATAACGTATTTGAGTACTTATTCGAGTACCTTACAATACTGATTATTACATAGTTCAGTGTTGTAAATAAACATATTTTGATATTTGTAAATTTTATCATTTTATTAATTATAAACATATATATAGAACACTCGAGCTAAGCGATTGGCTTTAAATATGACTTAATTTGACTTAATGATTATTGGATCAATAAAAAATTTGCACCTGCTGAAATTTAATGGAATTACGCCATTGTAATTGTAATAATACAGCACACAACGAGCTTTCAACACTCGTTATAGACAATAGGCACAGCTGTAAATGACAAAAAAGGGTGCCCGTCAAAATCGATATAACAAAAGTTTTTAATTAGAACCAAATAATACGAATTAATTATGAACTCCGCTGATTGCGTATCGTCGGAACTCGGCGTCTCCGTAGTCGGTCTATTTACTCAATTTATATTATATATTTACTTTTAAAATTAGACGATAATCATAAAACACGTTTATTGTTAATGAAATTTCACAAGAGATGACCAATTTCGATTAAAAATTTGGTCAAAATGCGAAAATATCTCACAAAGTATAAATCTAAAAAATGCGAAATGCAAAATATACAATGTAAAATTTTCGATTTCAGTTCTCAGAACCGTGAAACTAATTTTAAATTCACTCTGATATTTCTTAAGCATTTCATTAGAAATATGCAAATGCTGTAAAATCCCAACTCTGGCGATAATCGTAGGTATTATAGGTCATTAGAAGTGGCCTGCAGGATTATGAAATTGGTGGGTTTATATTTTATAAATTAAACCAAGTTTTGTACAGATTTCGTGTATAAACAATACATATCTTATCAGGGAAAAATACCACTGGGGGAGAGGTTAAACTCCCAAAACCCCTTCTGCTACGCCACTGTTCATTAGGTCGATTTTAAATCGAATTTTAACAACTGCGCAGGCTATCCCCTCCTATTCGACGGCGTTTCAATCAATTTTATTGTTATAAACTCAGGAAATCCATCTACGATGAAATCGCAATAAATTTTTATCACTACGATTTTTTTTTTTAAAACAGCAGTCGTTCATTATTTGTTATTGTCGACTGAAGATTTCCATTTCCATTTTTCCTTTACACATACGGAAACACGCGATGTAATGAAAAAAAAAAAATGTTTTTATATCGTTACAGATTTTTAGCGTATTATAAATTTAGCATTATTTATTGTTTTATTCACTTGATATTATTTATAATTTACTAGAAGTAAAATAGTATACGAATTAGTTTTTTGAACATATAATACCACAATTATTATCTATATGATTGCAGGAAATGACGAATTTGGCATGCGTGAATTTGACCCATTACACTTGGACACTCCGTTACACTTTGAACACACTGCCCGATTGATTGGTGGAAAAATCTCGGTTAAGAACATGATGACTGAAGGTTTGACGACAGTTAAATTGCTATCGCTGAGGTAAGATATTTTTTAGTTAATATTATGTAATTTGTATTTTATTTTTATTTCCATAACAATACGAGATAAGCCCCCTCCAAAAAAACAACAGTACCTAGCTATAGGTTAGGTTAGATTAGGTGTATTAGAAAAATAACAATATATCATCACATGATGTCACGATTATCTAAATTATTATGATGCCAACTGTAATCAAATTAAAATCCCAATCGCGTATTGTAGGTATTGCGAATTTCAATTAAAATAAAAAATAGTGTTTTCGTCCATTCGTACAGTGACAAATCTAACCTGTGCCAGTACTCGGTACCAAAGTACAAAAAGTACTAAAAATATTTCTGGCTTTAATCGTGGAAATAAATTGACAAAGATGGAATTTTTATATTTTATTATTAGGTTACGTATTTGAAAAGACCGAATTGCTGGAAAATGTGTTCTCCTTCGGGGCGTCCACGACACATATAATATTATGGCGGAATAGAGTGAAGCACTTAAATTGATACAAACGGAGTAAATAAATTTAATATACAGTTAGATTGAAAAAGAGGGGTTGTGGTTTGCAGTGCGCATCAGGCGAATGATTGGAATTCGGAGAATCGTCAAGATGGTCGATAGTGAGTTGTATAATGATTTAAAAATGTAAAATGCATACGTTTTCAGTAGCTGGTTACTATTCTCGTAAAGGATACGTCTTATGCTTTGCGTATCTTTTGCAGTATATATTTTTTAATATTCGAGTCGAAGGTTGGAAAAACCTGTACGTATTCGACATGTGAATATGAGTTCTTATTAAAAACTATACTCAGAAAGCATTATCGAATTACGAATTTCTCTTTTTTCGTTGTCCTCGACGAAAATAGTTATAATAGTGTATAACATTATTAAATAAACAAATAGTTATTGTATTTATCGTACAATGATTAATAATAATATGTTAGTGGGTAACGACTATGCAAATAAAAGTTGATTAGACGCATTTGTTTTATCACTAATTTAACTATGATAATAATATTGTTCACTAATCTACTGCTCGATACTTATTTAAGGAGGGGGGGATTGATGCCGTGTATTATATCTGATTACTTCACAGGAAAATATTCCCAACCTTGTGGAATTGTCGGCTTTTGATAACTATTTTTTTTTATTTGAAAGGAGATGAATTTCTGAACTACATTTATTTTAATTGTTTTATTTTTAAAGGCATAGGTATTATAAAGTTTGAGATTAAAATATTGAAGAATGGAGTTCAGTGTGTAGAATATTACACTCTATTAGTTAAAAAAAAAATTATCAAATTTGGTTG
>CARXXK010000002.1:106634593-106684161 GCA_949089665.1 Macrosiphum euphorbiae | reverse complement strand
AAAGCTTAAAATATTATATAAAATTTCCTTTCATCATAGGAAATGATAACATATACATTTGATGATTATTTTAAGTTATTTATTTTATATTCTAATGAAACAAATAAAACTGTTTTTGTTAACGACTATGTTGCATAACACTTTCGATATTGAACGATTGAAGCATTATTTCTGCTTATAAATATTAACTTGATAATCATGTTTTATTTATTATATTAAATGATTTGATCTTTTATAGATTCGTTAAAAAACAAAAGTGGTTTCTTTATAAAATTGATATGAATTAAAATATTAATTATATTATGACTGCGTTAAGGGTCACAATGAATTAATATAATACATTATTATATTAATCAAAAAACAATTGATTATACCTTTAGTATGTAAAAACTTCAAAGCTAAACTAATTTCTGCTACATAAAATTTAGCATGATCTTCGGGCAATCTTCTTTTTCTTCTCATAAAATACAACAAGTCACCTCCACGAACAAATTCCATCACAAAGAATAAATCGGCTGGTGTTTGGAAGCAACATAGAGAGCACAAAAAATGGGCAGTCAGCAACAGTATAAAAACATTTTTTTTCGTTATGAATCGAGTTAATTTCCTAAAATGTAAAATATATATTAAATATTTTATATGTATTATCCTCAGATCATATACTATGAATAGTCCCATGTCCCGATAGCTTAAAGGACACATGAACGAAAAGCCTCTAACTGATATACTTGATGTGCACATGCTAGAAGAGAACTGTGAATGCGCAAAGAGAAATATCGGATATTTATCTATTTGAATTAATATGTATAAATACTCCCTCTAGCGTTGCCCAGAGAAAATTTGTTTTTTAATGAATATTCAATTTCATTCGGTGGATTGAATGTATTCTGTGGCATCACATATCTGGTGCTTTTTGTATGTAAAATGTGTTCAAGTCAAAAACATGATTTGAGTGTCTGGCATGACAGCTAGTCACAATGTACGTGCATTTTAGTAATTAAAGTAGGCAATCTGTGGACAATATATGAGGAAGGCAATCTACCTGCAAATCCGATGATGAGCTACAGTAAGTGCAAACCTATTTAGGAAATATATATCAACTACACCCATTAGGAAGAAATATCACCAATGTAAAAATATTTTTACATTACCCAATCAGTAATCACCAGTTACTACTCTTATTCAAATATCTTGATGGTTTTCTAGTGTGCCAAATAAAGAATCAGACACGGAATGAAATAAGTAATTTCAAGCAATCTAAAGCATTAGATTTTTAGCAATTCTAAATTTCAAGTTCATACATTTTTTCATTTAGTGAAAAATTAAGCACATAATATAGACTATGATTTATGACTATTGTTAATTAAAATATATTAATTACTGTATACTTAGCGGCACATTCTTTTTCTATAACTTTCATAGCATAAGTGCATTGGCTTCTTTTATGTTTAACCATTAACACCGTGGCATAAGTACCACAACCAATAATCTTCATTAGTTCAAAGTCATAAATAGGATATTCACATAAGACTCCAGCTTCTGCATCACCTGTTATAAATATAATTGAACATTAAATTATATTATAACAATATTATTTTGAAATATTACTTATACCTTCTGGATTTTCAATGGGTACAGAATCAGCTGGTTGATCAATAACATCATTAGGATCAGAAAAACTATTTGTATCCTCCAAAGCATTATCAGAGCAAAATGTATCTAAATATTAACACTATTTTCATTAAATATACATAATAATTTTAACAATATATATTTTTATATTAATTACTTAAAGATGTTTGACCGTCTCCATTGGTGTCATCACTAACTACCGAATCATTAGTGCAGTTATTTTTACCAAGCTGATGGTTTTTGTTTTTACAAGATTTGCATCGATTACATTTGAGTCCTTGCAAATCTAACCCTCGAAATTGAGTTCGGCAAAACTTGCAAAATGCATTCTGATTATAAAATAAGAATAAGATTTAAATAGTTATAAATATTAATGTTATATATTATATTATCACATTCAATGGAATAAAAATGTTTATATTACTATTTCTACTATTACATACTAAATTATTTTCATTTTCTTGAAGTTCAGAACAACTGCAAAATATTCCCATATTGAACATTAATATTATATGTTTTTATTAAAAATCATTGAATGAGTGTTTAACATAAAGGATGCAGCACACAACTAACAACTTATCTTCTTGTAAGAAACAAACTTCCAGCATTAATTAATTATTATATTTTTTTTAATAACTATTTGATAATTAATTAAATGCCAAAACATTTCTTATCTTGTTTTATTGTATACCCAATACAGAATACATACTAAATGACCTTAGACCTTTTTCTAATAAAAATACATAGTTAAAATAATTTAAAACTATTTATTTAATGATATTAATTGCTTGATAAAACTTATAATATTTAAATTAATTCAATATTTAACTGAGTGTAAATTTGGTATTGTATTATTTTGAATTTATATTACCTATACAGATATTATAATTAATTGTAAATAGAAGTATGAAATCAATGCTAGAACTACGATTAGTATCATAATCTTCTAAAAAAAAAATACTTATCGTAGAAACTTGAAACATTCCTCTACAACTTAGTTTATCATTTTCTATACTCAGTAAAATGTATAGCACCTATTTATAGGCATCTGAATTATTTGAATTGTGATGTTAAATAGGTAGTAAAACTTGTTAGGAACCTTCTATTAAAATATCTAATGTTAGATATGAAAAGAAAAGCTTTTATTAATTTCTAACTAAAAAATAATTTACTACATTTGAACAATTTTTCTCATGGCTATAAATAGTTATAAAGGATCAACATTTTCTGAAAATAGGACCATGTATCATGTATGTAAAATGTCATTTTTAACATTTGGTGAAAATTTCATGTATCTAGGACTATTTGTTTTTGAATTAAAACAAAAAATCAAAAATTAATAGAGCAAAATTCGTTAATTTCCAAAGAATATCTAATATTGTAAACATTTTAAATTCAAAAGCTCATAAAAATTAATATTAGTTTCCAGTAAAATTTTTTTTTGTTTAAGATAGCAATAGCCAATTATAATTTTTTAAATCTTTTAACTTTATCAAATAAATAAAATAAAAAGTTGTATTAAACACATTTCTTTTCTTGAAAATTATAGTAAATAATACCAACACATAAAAAAAAAAAATTATCATACATAAATATTTTTTCTCATACATCCTAATTCTTACTTTAATTAAATGTATCTATTTTGAAATATTCATAATGTGTTAATTATAATTTTTTTAATTATTCATTGATTTTATGGTTCTTTTTAAATGTGGTTTTAACATGTTAGATTGGGATATTGTTAATTCATTTTAATATAAATATCTGTTTGAGTTAGTTTGATCAAAATGTCTAAAAATGTAATAATATTAGGATGTGATTTATACAATTTTTTATTAAATTGAGCATGAAAAGATTCTCAGTTGTTGAGGATTCTAGTAAAATCGGCTGTAAATGATAGCCAAATGTTTTGGAGGAAATACATATTTTTTTCAATATGGAGAAATTACCATGTCTGTTTTTATACTGAGTGATAATGCAGTACTTATTTATAAAATTTTAAAAATGTTTGAAACATGACCGGTACCTATACCCACAATAGCAAGGGAAAAAAATCTGTTAAAAAAGTACTAGTTATTTGCTAATATGTTATATATAATATACATTTCATGTTTGGTATGATGTACAAGTGAATTTAAAACATTTTATATTTTATAATTTTACATTAATAACATACCAATTAATATAATATATATTCAGTATAATAAATAATATACTACATTGTAAGTTATATGATATAAATTATGAACCTATCTACTTACAAACATATTTTCGATGATTGCCAACACTATATCAACTAACAATTTTCTTCCCGTTCGGTAAAATTGTTTATATTATGCTATGTACCTGTATCTTTGGTACCTATTCATAAGGTATAATTTAAAAAAAATTAAGTTACGTACAGTGAAAATAAAATTATAAAATATTTCTTTACCAACTTTAAAAGAAATCAAGACTGTCAAGAACCGAATAATATGTCAATACCGTTTTCTTTGTCTATGGTCAAGACTCGAGGACAAAGAGAAGAATGCTAAACTCAGCTGATGTAGTCAAATACTCTAGTGACAATATTTGTTTACATTTTTGAAATCTTATCAATATTTCGGTTAATCAATCGATATGCCCTTACACTAGTTGACCTGTTGACGGAGCATAAAATGACGACGGGGTTAGGTCCTTAAATATTTTGCGTTTCGGTGATACCGATATATATATATATATATATATACAGATAATACAGTTATAGACAGTTTATTGTTTCTCTAGTGCGCATGCGCCGTGTAATTTGGTAACATCCGAACAGTACAGTCACGTCTGACAGCTGGAATTACATCCACACTCCGTCTACTAGTTTAAGACCTATGGATATGACAACATGGATATCATATTTTTGATGCAAATTTATAAGCTCCTAAGCCGGGCATCACTATTTTATTTGTTTCAACCGACCCCAGGTTTGAAACGAACAGTGAACACTGTAACAGTTGTTCGTGAAGCCCAACATTTTAGTGGGTAGTTAAATTATTTTTAAAGGACTCTACACCCTCATTTGTCTTAGCAGGCGTACGCCATAGTGAATTTCCCGAATCAGGCGTTTGGGGATGAACAAGGTACAGTGGTGGGGGGGGGGGAGTAGCATACGTGGAATAGTGAATGGTAAACAAGCCGACCCCGCGCAGCGTACCCCGCCGTCGAGGCAGTAAGGGTTTTCGAAATAACGACAATCAAGGGTGTAACATCATTTTGTTGCGCGGGGGGCGTTTCCATGTTTTTCGGAGGTTCAGACTTCAGATCATAGGTATACAATAGAACCCGATCAGCTGATCCAGACAGTGTCGCTTCCATACACAAATGTCTACATGTATAGGTACTAATGAGAGATGGCTATCTAGTACCATCACAGATTAAATTAACCTGTAGTACTCACGACTGTGGTGCTATGGTTGTTAAATTACTGAACTGTTCTATTGTTTTAGGCCGGGCACACACTAAAAAGCGAAAAAAAAATTCCACGAACCGCTGCATGTGGCACACTGCATGACCACTGCAATAACCTTGCCATCCATTTCACCCCCCCCCCCCACACACACACACTTGTGTGCTCCCTGCAATATCCACTCGTCAGTTCACGATGATCAACCTATGATAAAACGTTGAAACGTAAAGCCTTTTCGATTCATAAGTCATAATTGCACAAAGTACCACTAACAATACTTCTACATTACTACCAATACCACTTTTTTTTATCTGAATTCTAGAACCAGGGGAGAACTTCCTATGCTTTGCTTTCCCGCCGGTCCACCATCGTTTATTTACATAAAACAAGTATTAATTAAAAAACAGCGCATGTACAATAGTTACAATAACGATTTACAGATTTACAGTGGTTACAATAATTAATTACAAATGATTAAAATACAGTTTTGATCAGCACCCAGGCTTCTACTGGCATACTATGACTGCCCATGATCCCTTTGCCTCAGATGGTCCTCCTTTTCTTTAGTGCCTATTTCTAAGTGCCAATTTCTCCGGATAGTTAGAAAGATAGTTACTATGGATTCCGGATTTCAGTCCTCACCCACTAATATGAATTATAAAACGCTAAAATCTATCACTATCCCTTTACGAGTGCTGATTTAGTTCTGCACCAGTATTTATTAAATCGAATATTATAATGTTAACAACATTTGACCCCATAATGGAATGGAGTTATAAGCCTAATAGTAAATACAACTTTCAAAATCGGTGGTACAGAAACTGCGCACGGAGTGCAAATAACAATAGAATAATAAATAACAAACCTAACCAGTTTACTGAATATTGGTCAGATCGAATATGTTTTTGCTTCAGTTCAGAGCATAACAAATGCATCAAATAAAAGTCACTATAAATGGTGAAAATTAAGGCTCGCATTTAAATCTCCTAAAAATAATGAAAAATGCTCTTCAAGAAAATGCATGTACTGCTATGACCGCTTTGACCTAAAAACTATGAAAAACTCCGTAAAAATGACGAAAAACACCCATCAAAAAATGCGTACCTACCACTGAAACAATGTATACGATAACAAAACATAAATATGGTAGATTATCTATATAAATATAATGGTCAACGTCCAATTGGTATGTATGACATTAAAATAAATGCATGAATCGTTTCATTTAAAAATCAGTGTTGAAAATAAATGTAAAATAAATGTGGTTTTAGTACAGGCATATGTGTATTTTATACATTGTATTTTTGCATTTTTTTTTAGTTATGTCACTAGAAATAGATTAAAAAATGAATGATGTGGATTTAAAGTCAAACATTTTTTTGGTTACTTACGGAAAAATTGGTAAATTTTTATTAAAATTAAATTTATAGTCTACCTAATGAATTTTTTCACAATATTATGTAAAGAACGCAAGATAAATATAAAATAAAGCATTATTAGTATTTAATCCCTTTATTAAAAATAACAATTAATAATTATTAATCATAGTAAAATATAAAATTAAAATAATTTTAAACGGTTTCAAAAAAAAAAAAAAAACAAACAAAATATGCATAAAATAAACATCAGTCTGTATCATTTCTTAAAACCCTAATTTGTATTATAATCCTAATACCTATCTTGATAAAAAATACAAATATATCCAAATAAAGTGGTCAATCAACTATTTAAACGGTAAAAAAAATGTAAATTGTAATTTTTTTCTGTAAATTTAGGTACTTTACTGAAAAAATGTTACATGGTAAATTTACGAAATTCATATCACTATAAAAAATGACCAAAAAAAATTAAAAAATGTTATAAATGCATAGAAACCAGATTTACTGTAAATTTGGTAAATTGTTTTCATAGAATCCATCCATTAAAACTGATTGTAGTTGGGACATAATTATTTAGTGTGATATTATAATAGATTAAATATACTTAAGTAATATATTTTAATCTATGGTATAATACACAGTTTTTATTATAGGTAGGTATGCAATATATTTCAGACTGTGTTTAATACTCACTAAACTATGTCCAACTGCAAACAATTCTAAACGTTCTAGTACGAACAACCTGTGTTATACTAGATACATGATGTACGTCCTATCAAATATATGGGTCAATGGCGTATTTAGTGTTTAGGACGAGTGACTGCAAGGCTTATAGATTATCTATAAACCTTGGAGTGACTGTGGGTCCATAGGTTTCACACCACCTCATTGGCATGGATGCCAACATATTCAATTTTATATTTTTACTTGATTAAAATTGAAAATTATATTTATATTTTAAATCATACTATTATGATAATAATATATAACAGTGGCCCCAGTTGAAGTTTATTTAATAAGGGGCAATATTTAGGCAATATGCAATCTTGTATCCGTCGCCCCCGGACATATTGTGTTAATGTGAATGCGGTTGTACACGTATACCAGGCTATCTACGGAAAAAAAACAGGAAATTACGCCCTTGATGCTAGTCTGTAGTAAATTTTTAATCGTGACATTATAGAAATTAATACACCATAGTGTAAGTGCATATTATGTAATTAATTAAGATATTTGGGGATGCTAACAAATTATTTGATGGTGCTGAGCAGACGGGAAACACCTAATTGCAACTATGGCGAGGGCAAAGCCCTCCATGGTACTGTGTTTGGAAAATTGTCTGGATCCCTTCCTTGAGCAATTTTATTCCTGAACACATCTCTGGTATAGGTGACTATTGCAGTAGTAGAGACAGGGAGGGCCCAAAAGCTCATCAACATTCCCCCGATATTTACCGATTATAATATCCATGGATAATTTACGATTATTACTTTTTTAATATGAAAAATCATAACAAGATTGCACTTGAATTTTGTATTTACAACATGTCAACCCGCAGGCATAGCTTAAGAGACTTACCCGGGCAGAGAGGTCTAGCTATCACTAAATTGCATAGGGGGCTTAGTGAATACCCTAACCTGGAATGCAATTTTGTACGATCAGCCATTATTATAGTTATAATCTATAGAATTATGACAATTATGTTATATAGCATAGATATTATATATATATATATATATATATATACATTATGTAGATATCTAATTAAATAATCGGTATTTTAATGTCCACGATGAGAAATATGTATTAAAACATTTTAATTTTTGGAATTTCTTGGGGTTATGGCTCCAGTGCCCCCGATGTCAATTTTATAGTACACATGGCTGCACGATTGGAAAATCATGAGTTTCGAATTGACGTGGCAATTAATTTGCTGACATTTAAATTAAGTATTTACGAATACTAATAATTAATATTATATTGCTGAAGTAATACTAATCTAGGCAAAAACATATTTTCATTCCTCTATTAGGTATTATTTAATTTTTTTAAGGTTACAATATGCGTTGGCTAAATATATTGTATCACACGTATGTTTTTTGGTCCCTCACGACAAGCCAAACACTTCAATTCAAAATTGTTACACTATTATTTAATATTTATAAATTATATCAAATATAGATAAGTGTGTACCTTCTAAAATATTATATTATTGCTACCTAATAGCTCTGATTTCAAAGTAGACTATGTTATTATTGCGTAACAGGTCCTAAAAATGTCATTTGACGAAAATGGAAACCGACCGGAATCGGCCGAACGAACCATTCAAGTGACAAACTGCACAATATACGTCGGACGTGTAGGAATCGTCATTGACCCGCGTCTCAACTCCGATTGTACCAGTATTCCCAAGACACGCACAACTGAAGACCATGACGGGTCCTCCTTGAATACGTCTCCAAAACAGTCGGACTTCGTTGGTGTTCGCAGCACAAGTACACCTACTTTATAATACTATCAGTCATTTTTCCTTATATACCTCTCATCGGTATAATAACATGTTGTGCACGTCACATTTTCAGAGCCTCGCAGCCAGCGTCAATCTATCGCCATGCCGTACGCGGCCCGACCAAAGACAACAAAATTCGGACCGACAAGTCGGCAGAAGTCGGTATGTCAGCGACCGGCCACGTCGCAACTGCCGTGTTGTCTGCACGGCGTTGGTCGGTGTAGTTATGAGGAGCGATTCGGCGCTGGAAGCGATAACTTCACCGCCGGAACCGACGACTGCAACGTCGCCGCACGGAACGGTGGTCCGTCGCGCCGGAACAGCAGCGGACGTTCGACGATCTGGGGGACCCAGAACGGCGGCCGATTGTCCCCTCTGAGGTTGGGGTCCCGGGTTCAGAATGTCTCGAAGTTCGACTGGCCGACGTCGTCCAAGATACCGGTGCCCCGTTTGAGCCAGCCCAAACCGCCCGCGAGACTGGACAGACCGGTGGACCTGTACGCCGGTTCCAGGCTTCCCGTGCCCATTCGACCAGGACCGGTTGCGCCGCGGATTCTCCGGATCGACCGTACTGGCGACGTGCGGCCGCCGTCGCAGAACGAAGGTCGAAGTGGTCTTTTGTGTGCCACTGCCGACAAGCTGCACGACACCGACGACAATCTAAACGGCCGGCAGTGCTTCATTGCTGACAAGCTACCCGACACCGACGACACGCCAGACGACACCGACGACAAGCCAGATGACAAGCCAGACGAAAATCCAGACGACAAGTCAGACGACACCGACGACAAGCCAGACGACATGCCAGACGACAAGTCCGATGAAAATCCAGACGACAAGTCAGACGTAACCTACGACCTCCCAGACGACACCGACGACAAGCCAGATGACATGCCAGACGACATGCCCGACGACATGCCCGACGACAAGCCAGATGACATGCCCAACGACATGCCAGACGACACCGACGACAAGCCACATGACGTCGTTGCCTTGCTTGACTACGATGACACGGCGATCGAGCCTGGACAGCCGTGCGTGCACATCGACGAGTCGGCCGTGAGCGCGACACCCAAACAGGGGTGCCCTCTCCCTCTACTGGACAACAGCATTTCGACCACGGATTCTCAGCCGGTGGTTGTCGAAATCGACATCCTGTCCGACGCTTCTAACCATCCGTCTCTGAAGCCGGTCGACCAAAACGAGCCAGGCATGACAGTTCTGACCTTAAAACCCGTTGTAGATGACGACGACGACTCTCAGCTATATAATGTTCACAGTAGTGGCCATCAAAGTGCTACAGTCTTAAATGAGATCTTACTTTAATATTTTATGTATAACAGATTTATATATAATATAATTTATATTGTGTATAAATTATAATATAATATCAATATTGTATTTCTAATCAATACCATTAACTTTGTACTGTTTTCCATCGATAAGTTAGGTTGTTACTTATAATTACAATATAGTGTAATATCATAATAATAATTACTATAAAATACATTAGGTAGGTAATCATAATATTCAGTGGCGTGGCGAACTAAAAATTTTCCAGAGGCCAGTTACAATTATCCCAAGTATTTATGCATAATAATGTATTAATGTAATATAACAAGTTATATTTCAGATCGTTATTGACTACCTATTGAGAATATCATATTCAATTTACTAGGGGACCCACTGGCTACCACCCAACCCTCTATTTAAGAAGAATTTCAGAGGCCAAGGCCTCTGAAATTATCGTTCGCCACGCCACTGATAATATTCCATGTTTTGTGCAAAATTTCATATTCAAATGGTCCAATATCGCATGGTAAATTAACAAGATTTTTTTTTACTTTTTATCCATTAATTATTTAATTAACTAATAAAAATATCAAAAATCGGACTTATTTTATAATAAGGTATTTTTACTGTTAACTGCTTCAATAATAAGCCTACTTGAAGTATGAAATCATGTTTTTATGCCATATATTTTCTTCACAAATGCTCCCTCTTAAGATTAAAGTATATTTTCTTTGAAAAATAAATTACTTATCGTCATTTTAATATATTATATAATATCCTTAGAATATAGCCTGACATACAATTTGCGCATTACCCTAATACCTAGTTACATTTAATTAAACCACTCATAACTTTTTTTTTTTTATTTAATAAATATAGGTTTATGTTGATATTATTTTACAATATCAATTAATAAGTAAGGAATTCGTCAATTGTGTCTCACACACGGAATACAATTATATTGTGTTTATTCCGTGCGGTTTCCGCCGACTTAAAAATGCATTATTGGTACACGGCAGATGTAATACACCACGTTTTCATCCGCGAAATATGCATTTTTAATTCGACGGCGAACGGTATGGGATAAGAGATATTACCTATGTTATATGAGTATCATGATAGGTACCTATTATACTTATATTCATATACCTTTATCATTCAGACTTCACTACAGCGTCGTAGGTAGTGGTGCTGCTCACAATGGGAAAACAATTATGAGTGGGGCAGAGAAGTTATAGGAGGTAAAATTGGAAAAATATGCATGTAAATATGCACATAAAAAATTGAAAATATGCATTCAAATGCATTAAATATGCAACATAATATGCACAAAAAAATTAAATTAAAATTTAGTAAAATAAAAAAAAAAATATAAAAGAAATATAAAAATCATTGCATTGCACAATTAATTTTATTTTAAATATTTTCTACGTCGAATGATCGCCGATTGTTAGTATGGTTTTCTTCAATCTCGAATTTTGGATTTATCCTTAAAATAAATATAAAATATATTAATACAAAAATAGTTTTAAAATAACTTTTTTCTTACCTGATAAATTATTGCATTACACAACTAATGTTTTTTTAATATTTTCTACCCCGAATGATCGCCGATTGTCAGCCAGTATGGTTTTGTACCTTGAAAAACTTCTTTCGACGTCTGTTGATGTTACTAGTGCATATTTATAAAATGTTAAATCATTTCCCGTTAGGTCTTCTGGTAAACCATCCATCAATGAACTTTCTCCATTTAAAATTTTTAAAAATTTTAATATTATTGCAAACCCATCATTTTTTTCTAAAACTTGGTTAAATTTTGTTTTTACTTTCATTCCAACGTCACCCGCAACTTCGTCCAATTTATTTTTTGTGAACATTACTGTTGTTACTGAATCAGTTAATGATACTCCTTGTGATTCTAATTTAGTTATGGTTGATGGTAAAAACCCATAATTTGAATGTATAAAGGTTAAATTTGGTTCCATTGAAATTTCATTTAGAAGGGATTGAGATTCTTTTATAAATACAGCATCGTTAGAATCAAAATGTTGCATAACATCTCGTACTTGCTTAAAATATTGGGAGTAATAAGAAGTAGCTTCAATCCAAGAACCCCAACGTGTAAGTACAGGTTCGGGAGGAAGAGGGTCTCCGGGAGCTTCTGTCTTAAAAAATAAAACACGCGAAGGTGCTTTTAAAAATTTTATGTAGAATATGCATGAAATATTTAAATCTATAAAATATGCAAAAATATGCAAACAACAATTTTATATTTCAACTGTGGGGCCTATGACTTATATTTATATCTTGGTTTGCTATAAAATAGAGGCCCAGAATAAAACATGCAAATCCTATAACTTCTCTGCCCTAATTATGAGGCAGGTAGATAGTTTTCAATCGGGGACAGTTAATAAAAAAAAAAAATGGTCCCAAACGTACTGTAACAACTTACGAGAATACGGAGTCTTACCTGCTGCCTTAATTAACGATTCATTGTTTTAAAACGCGTCGTACGCATATTAGACCTTCCTAATCACATTCAACGTTGAGAAAAACCCGTCTACTTTTTTACCTATTCCCGTGGTCCACCCTGTATATCCCCGGCCTAATTAGTAGTAAATTATTATTAGAGTGAGTGTGGAATCCTTATCGCCCGACTGCGGATGTACAACTAGGCGACTACATTCTATAGCACACGTACGCATATACTCAAGTCATCATAAACACACTGGTAATTATTTTTGTACTTACCTACGAAAGTACATGACAATGAATAACAGCAATAAGGTGTCGAAAAATTAACACACTTCTAGTAATTCGATTTAAAATTTGTCATGATTTTTTACTTTTAGGTTTTGACCTCACAACTATACTTATTACCAGAAACCGATCTTAAATAGTTGAAAAAGTTGAAGATTTAAGTGTTTATTATTCCAAAATTTGAATGAAATATGTAGTCGACATTTACAGTTACTATAGACTTTTCAATTTTTTGAGAAAAATGTAGTTTATTCAGGTAAATAAAACCAACCGATAAGCATATCAATAACGTTACTCAAACTCTCAAGCTTCAAGTTTATACCATAATTTAAAATAGTCCATACCCTTACTTAGGTACATAGGTAGGTACTGGGTGACTTGAAACGATTTTGATATTCCCTTTGTTATTCTGTGCTGAACATTTTTAGATAGAGATCGATAGGTAATGTAAGAACTAATTTTAGAAATTAATATATCAAATATATTTTCAAAACATCAATTAGTTTAGTTTTCCGGACCGGACCACGGGCTGTAGTTTGGAGACCCCTGGTTTAGAGTCTGAACTTTGGACAATTGATAATATTTATACACAAAAAGGTATATAAATATAAGTATAATAGGTACCTATTATGATACTAGTATAACATAATATCTATTGAAAAATTTAAATATTTGTTATAAAAAAAATGAATACAGAATAATATGTACGAATAATGTTACAATATAATAAAATAAATTATTATAAAAATTACTAAGTACATAAGCAATATATATTATACAGTATGATCCATTTACGTACACAATTAATTTCAAAAAATATTAACGTTTTTGAAAATATTTTTTTTACATGATTTCAAGTCGTGACAAACCAACATTTTATTAAAAAAATTATAGTTTTAAATATTTTTTTTACTTTTACCATTTTTTAAGTATTTACATTGCAAAGGTGAACATTAACTATTTATTTTGAAGTTAAGTTAAAAAGTTATATTTTTGTAACTTATTAACTTTACTAGTTACTTAATTTTCTAATCAACTTATGATATATTAACTAGTTCAATTGACAGTTGAAATAACTCAACTTTCCTCACTTTCACAGTTTATTTAAAATGAATCCATGAAGTTAAACATTTATAAAATTTTTCGTTTTTATAGTTTATAAATAAATCAGGGACTGGAACCGAACCTAAAAGAACTAGTTCTGGGACTGGAAATTCTTAAATATAAAGCACCGGAACTGAATCCTATATTTAAATAAATAAGGTTCCACCATTTTTAAATTAAATAGGTTCTTTTAGGTTAAAAAATTAAATTATTTTATACTTCATAATTTAATAGTATTACTGTTTTGTGCAGCTTCTATAAACTATGTATGATCATATGAGTTTTCTAATATTTCTCATAATATTAATACAACCCGCATTCCGGATAGGTATTTAAAATTATTATACTTTTTGGTACCTAAATTATCTGGAACCAGTACCGAAATTATTTGAAACCGATACCTTTATTTTTTTTTTTATCAAAAAACTAGAACCATACAGGAACAGTTGTTTTATTTTTGGAGAAGTAGTACCGAAACCCATACCGATAAATTAAAAAGGTTCCAGCTCTTGACGTAAATATTAATACATATTAAAATAAAAAAAATCCAATCCTAAAATAATACAATTGTTTCTGTTATTTTTCTTGATAAAATCATTTTGTAAATAGGTAGATATATTTTTGTAGACTAGTTAGGCATAAAATGATATGACCTTAAATTGTTATTTGATAAAAAAAGATTAATATTTATTAAATTATTAATAATTGGGATGTGTTGGTATAGACTAAATATTTAATGATCACATAAAGTAAAATAGGTACATAAACTGTACAGTGTACATAATGTTGAAAATTCCATAAAATTGTTTAACTATTATGATTTAAGAAATTAAAATGAACGCAGTCGTTTTTTATGACTCGTTATTCACGTCATGATAACATACCTACTACTTAGAAAAATTAGATTAACTTTTTTAAACTGAATTAAGTTAATATTATTAACTTTTAACTTAACAATACTGTGTCCTATCAACTTAACCTGAGTTAATTATTTTCATTACGGAGATTGCATACTGACAGTTTTTAAGGAGTTCAAAAATGGAAATTTCCAAATTGAAGACATGCGGGTCTTGAAAATATGTGCGTATTAAAATATGATCAATACGCCGTGTCCAAAGTAAATCCAGCGCATGTGCACTTAAAATAACCGAAATATGCCCAAAAATATGCAATTGAATATTTTTTTAAATAAATTTAAACAATTTGATTTAGTCATTTAAATCTAGACATTTTTTGTAATTAGTTATTTTTTGACAACAACATTATATTACTGAAGTGTATGTTCCATTTCATTTTCTTCGTCTTCTCCTATACAATGAAAAAAAGGTTGGGGTTTTCTTTAATATATATTAAATTAATATTAAATATAAAAACGATGAATTGTTTACCTGTAAAGTTTGACTGTACAATTAGACATTGAAACAGAGATATTGAACAACGCATGAAAGTAAAAAAAATCAGGTTAACCTTTAAAATAAATGAACTCTACATAAAACAAAAACTGCTACAAATATGCTACAAATAACAATTAAACTGCCAAAATTTGTCAAATATGCATTTTGCTCAGAAAACGGCAAAATATGCAATTCGAATTTTCGTATTTCAATCCGTTATGACTTATGTCCTACGACAAATTTAAATCTTACTTAGACTATTCTGCAGTCATTATTAAGCAATATGCAAATGCAACAAGTCCCGAACCCTAGTAATTATCAATACTTTGATCAAAATGTTAGCAGTAAAAAAAAAGTTTTGGGGGAACTATCGCCCTAATCCCCCCCCCCTATTAATTACGCCCCTGATGCGGCGATATAGAAGTTGTTTTGCTTTTCGACGCATCGGCCGAATTTACTTTGGACCACGGACTAAGATATATCTTAGTTCGTGCTTTGGACACGGCGTTAGGGTGTCTGCCTGCGTGTAAATTAAAATGGTGGAGCGCTCCCACACGCGCAGGTACAAATAATAGCTTTGTGTGCGTGAACAGTAAACAATTTATGCTCATTTGTGTGTGCTTTTTTTCAATCCTACCGATGGACCTGATAACGCGATAAGACTTCTGTAAACTGATTTGAATTCGTTAATATGTCTACTTGAGATCAACCAGGCCACATTTTAAGATATTTAATTCAATTTTCGAATAATCAACATTTAAAACTTCGTAAATTTTAAATATTCAAACGAAATGTATGGGAGCTTAGGAACAAAATTTTAAAAAAGTGGCTTGTTCGATCTGAAGTAGACATATTAACGAGTTCAAATCAGTTTTCAGAAGTCTTATCGCGTTATCAGGTCCATCGGTATGATTGACAAAATATCGGTAAATTTTGGTTGAAATAATTGCTCGTTTGCAATCCCCTTGCGGCCCTTGCCCACCTCGGCTTTTTTGGAATGACAGCATACGTCATACAGTTTTCATTTCATGTTCAAAAGCAGAATATTTTTCTGAGTAAATCGGTACGTAAAAATATATATAGGTTAGGACGAGTGGATTATGAGTTATAAGAATTCAAAGATTAGATGAGCGGATTAGTGGTACGCGGTTATTCCGCAAAATTTTGGTTCACTGCTGTGATCATTTATATTATTATAACTCATTAACTATTCGTCTTAAATTCGATTTTCATGCATCGAAATACGCAGAATGATGTTCTGCTTTGGAATATGAAATTAAAGCTGTACGACGTTGTCATTCGAAAAAGTACCTTTAAAACTTGAAAACTTATAAGATTTGTGTACGAAGCCGCATCCATAAATTTTATGCAACTGCCAACTAATATAATATAAGCTAATACCAACTATGAGACCTATAACCTAATCTAGTAGGCAATTAATAGTTACACTCCATGCTACCAGATAAGGAACCCGTTTCGTACAATATGCTGTCTGACGTCAGCGACTGTTACAAGCCCCCCCTCCCCTTCCGCCACTTGGTGACATTCAGTGTCCGCTGTGGAGTGTATACAGCGTGAAACAATCTATACATATACAGAGTGATTGCATTATATTGTCATTTATAAAATATCGTACAGCAAGTGCGGGACAAATCTTTTATTTCTTTAAAACACAATATGATACGTATTTTGCGATAATAATTATCGTACAACGGTCAATGAAGAAATGATAACGAATAATGATAAATATGAGTATGTGACAATATTCAATATCGCTTTATGGCTTCATGGGCTCGTGGATTTATCGCTTAATCGGCATTCTAGTAATAGCCATCAACACCAGTGTGTGTGTGTGTCAGGTTTCGTTTAAGTTTTTACCAGCCTATTTCCATAAATCTAAAATATAGTAATTTATATTTTCATTTCCGGTTAGCTGATATATTTGGCCGGATTCAAGACTTCAGTAATAAAAAATACAAGTTCAGTTTCAAAAATCCCCACCGAAAATCTCAAAATCCCAATTTGAGCACCTCCCCTGGTGGTGATAGGAGGGTGAAAGATACTTTACGACCCATTCTCGTACTCGCCAAATGTACAAAAAAAATTTCATCAAAATCCGTCGAGCCGTTACGGAAGTGTTCATACACTAACACCACAGATTATAATATAAACCAAAAAAAAAAATATATAAATTTTAAATAATATATTATACCAACGTTTATTTATAATATAGATTGTCGAATTTTACTTCTCGAAACAATTCATATCTACACACCGAAAAAATGTCAGGTTACAGGTAGTCATATAGGTTACTATTTACACGTTTATTTCAATTCTCAATGATGACTAATATTATTTACTAACTTTATCGGACTAAATGTACGATGTCTACGACATTCACAAAGAATGTAGCTTTCAATTGATGAAAGAATTTTTTAAAAAATCGGTCCAGTAGTTTTTAGAGTTTATTATTCGTTAGAAACAAACAATTAATCTTTATAATATTAGTATAGATAATATACAATATATATATACATACATAATATGGTTGTGAACAACGTACGATAACGACTATCGCGTACGTCTTCTGTTATCTAAGTAACACTCTCGGCCGTTCCACAGCACAGACTTCTATATTATAATATTATAATATAGTATTATAATATAGAAGTCCGTTGTCCGTGTAGCCCGCCGACAATATTTCGTGTTCCTTCGAATTAGTTAAACACCATGTCAGTTCGTGGTACGAGGTTCATGGGTCAGACCGTATTTATAGAAAAAAAAAAAAACCCAATGGACTTTGTTGTTGTTGCGCTACGAGTCTGTTGGGTCAACACGGCCGTTATTCGAAAATGCGTAGCATTGCGTCACTTTCCTCGTGATTGCGTAAATGTTCGTTTCTTTATCGCTCGGAAGCTTCGGAGAACCGTCGTTTCTCTATCAGTCATGTTCAGTCGCTTTCAGTGAATATCGAAACGTGATGTCCATAATATAATATGATATCGACGGGCTGGAGCGAGTAGACAGTAACTAGCGACTGGTGGACACGTTCGGTTGTCGAATTATAAGGTGAGTACCTGTTCGGCGGTTCTACTCCTTTCGCAGTCCTGTAAAGTATTTGAGTAAAAGTATTCAAATACTTTTTTAAGTATTGAATAACTTTTTAAATACTTTCAGCATGAAGTATTTTGAATGGTATTTTAAATACTTTTTTTTGTATTAAATACTTTTTGGTATTGAATACTTTGGTTTTTTATTTCGAACATTTTATTTTTATACGAAATAATTTTAGAAATTTTAGAATAAATTAAGAACACAAAATAGGTAGTATCACCAATGGGTGGTTTCTTCCCTCAAAAAAAATCATACGCAAATACCCTATGCACATTTGCTTATTGTTCTAGTTAAGAACAGATTGTAAATTTCATGTAAAAATAAAAAAAAAATGTAATAAACATTTATTTAATAAATAATAAATAAAAATGATTATAAATTTACTACCTATGTGTCTATATTACAATAATTAGAAACCCACTTTAAAAACCAAAAGTATTTGAAAAGTATTCCAAATACTTTTTCAAAGTATTTGAGTAGTATTTGAAATACTATACAATTAAAGTATTTGAGTAGTATCTTAAATACTTAAAAAAAAATGTATTTGAGTACTTACTCAAGTACTTTCCAAAAGTATTCTTTACAGGACTGTCCTTTCGTTCGATAACGTTCTATAATATTATTTCTAGCGCCATTACAACTACACCAGAAGGAACAAGACGTCTGGAACCGCGTGCACGGGACTTGTTTCCTTGTGAACAGAGTACCTGATCGAAATACATCATCAACAATCAACATTATAAAGTAGGCATTCGGATGTTGTAATCAAATAATTTAGTGCCATGGTTGGCACTTGGCTCAGTTGGCTGTGATTGTTTAATGTCGATCCCTCCTCAGTGTCTTTCAAGTATGTATTTACATAATATTCACATTTTTACTGATGTGATATGATAATAATATGAACAAATTACCAAATATTCATAGTTTGTGTTATTTATTATTTTCAGGTTTTGTTGCCGTTGAAAATTAAACATTTAATATGAGTACCATCGTGAGCCTCTGTGTTTTTTTGAGAACTCCACCTCTATTTATTATGGACAGAATCTTCAATAATAGTTTTGGGTTTCAAGATATTGATGGTCTAGTAATTACTTTAAGTAATACCTTTGGAAATAGCATACACAATCAATTTGAGGACGGTGATCCCGTACAGTATATTGTGGCGATACTTCTTTTATTTTATTTATTCATCAAAATAATAGCAATCTGTTTAAGTAAGTTAAATAAATTATCAAAGAAAAATAATACTACATAATCAGCTAATAATTCGGTTTTAATTTTTTTTTTCTAGTATTTTGTTTATTGTTATGTATATTTGTTCTACCTACCCGGCACTTGTATAACGTGTATATACATGGTGCTCCTATCTGTGTTGTAATTTTGTCTTGTTGGGTAAACATGCAAACACTGAATGTCTTATCCAAGCAATATGTAAACTTCAATATGGACATAATAAACAAAGTTATAACATGGGATGTAGATGTAATTTTAGGTATTTTTACACAATTAAAAATTGTGAATTTCTTTTGCTTGTTATTCTGTAATATAATACTACAGTTTGGTCTGTCACTAGTATTTAACTTTTTACAAGTCTGTGCTACAAATCATTCAATCCATAAAGTAAATCAAATTCAATTAACTTCCATTCCGAATAGAAATAATATATTTAATTTTTCAGGTTGTTTACATTAGTTTTATTACTCCTACTTTAATGACATTGATCACAGCTACACATTCGAATACAGTAACCATGTTGTTATTATCATTGTTGCCATTGTTTATTGTGCCAAAAATATGTTGGATAAATATACTTACAATAGTGAAATTAATTTGCTACGGATATAAGCATATCCGAGAGAGCACGTAAGGCCAATCTATACATTATTTTTATGATTATTTAAATGCCGAGTAATAATTATTGCTTTAATATATTCCATGTAGACTATTTATACCTATTGTTTAATATTTGATGAATTATGCATTTTGTCCCAGTATTTATGATTTTGTTTTTATGGAATGGTCACGTCTCAACATGCCAAATGTTTTAAAATTATTTTGGGCTATACGATTATTGGATCTATTTATATTATCCCTGTTAAATAAGGAAATAAAACATGAAACCTTGTTTGGAACTGTGAAGTATTTGTTAATTAAAGGATGCGACACATCTACAGCAGTTTTGGGAATGGCAAGCTTTGTTTCATACTTTTGCCATTACATAATAGTATTCTTCCGATGGGTAAGATGACTAAGAATTAAGATGCTAAAACGGATTTAAATTTTCAGATGTTTTTAACATTTTATTTATTTAGGTGGTGACTGAAGATGTGGATCAGATGAACATTCGACAACGTTCTGCAATAGTATTTTTGTTACTAGCTTTACAAACCAGATTAGCTGTATTAGAGCCAGATGAGCGCTTTATACAACTCTTAATAAATATTAGTATAACTTGTGATTTCCTAATGATTTATATCCATGGTTCAATGGTTGATCCATTATTAAGATCTTTGAGTGTTAATCGTAATAAGTCAATTAATAGGTACGTTGTTAAATATTTTGAATTATTACTTATATTTTTAAATTAATTTTATTAAATTGTTTAGGCATTTAAGAGGTCTTTTAGTTAGCGGATTACTTCTAGTGTTTTCAATTACCGTGTTGAGATACTTGTGGCATTATAATTTTCCTAGTAATTGGAAACTAGACATTTTTTGTATCAATTTACAAATTTCTGTCAAAGTGTTGGTAACATTAGGCGTATATTCATTATATATGATTGATGGCTATCACAAAACAATTTGGGAGAAATTGGACGATTATGAATTTTATATAAAATCATTTGGTGATGTGGTAATTTTATAATCCCTTTAAATTATTTCATTATTTTAATGCTAACATTTTTCTGTTTTAGGCTAATTTCTGTTTGAGCACCATTATTTTTCTGAATGGAGTTAATAACCTGTTTTTTGAATCTGTCAATATAGCTAGTATACCCTTGATGTGTTTACATGCATATTATGGCATATGGCGTAGCATTAGAGATGGGTGGAGAGTATTAATTAGACGCCGTTTAGCTATAAGAAGAGTTGAATCATTAGCTGATGCAACTAATGTTCAATTGTCTGAATTTGATGATGTTTGTTCTATATGTCGACATATTATGGACTCCGCAAAAATTACTAATTGCAACCATTATTTTCATCGTATATGTCTGCGTAAATGGCTTAATTTAAAGGTAAATAATTATTTAATAGTTTTTTTTTTCATTAAAAACTAATTATAATATAAAATAAGTCAACCTTAAGCTATGTAGAAAATAGTGAAGAATAAACTTAATATGATTTAATAAATTAAATTATGTCCAAACAGACAAAATTTGTATTTGATTTTAAACACTGATACTTTGAGAAAATATTAAAAACAACATTTTACATTCAAGTACTTTTTTTCATAAATAATTAATTAACGTATCTGAATACTTACTTGAAAAGTATTTGAATAATTTTACTCTAATATTTGTATTTAAATAGTCTGCAAGATTGGAAATACAGTAGTCTAAAGGTCTAGTCTACTAGTCTAGCGCTTCTCAAACTTGGGATCATGAAATATTTATTTTCTTTTAAATTTTTTTTCTACGGTATTAAGCTTCAAGAAAAAAAACCGTAATTTTCGATTAATTAATTATTATTAAATTATTATTATTACATTGAAGAAGTTTATCTTACTTAAGACTTAATTGATTTTATATTAGTTTATAGTTTAGAAAAAATAATTCCCTATTATTTAAATGGTTTTGAAACTAAAAATATTCTACACTACCTTTATTAACTAAATTGTGTATAATTTAATTTTGCTATTTTATATAATTTTTTTTTTCTGTTTTAGGACAAGTGCCCATTATGCCATCATATTTTATACCAGGCATAAATGTCAAACATTTGTAGACACAGAATAGAAATCACTTTCAAGAAATTTAAATGTTATTGATGTTCTTAGATATTTGAAACTGGTTAGAATTTACCATACACTTAACCATACACTACCATACACTACCATAAACCAGCCTAATATATTATGCTTGACAACTTTACCAAAATAATTAAAATATAATTCAGTTGTATACTCCACACTGCCATGTTTAAGTTTTATATTATTATTAAGATTAAATAATTTGATCAATATACAATATTTTCAGAATTTTAAATAA
Source organism: Macrosiphum euphorbiae (assembly GCA_949089665.1). Lineage (NCBI taxonomy): Eukaryota > Metazoa > Arthropoda > Insecta > Hemiptera > Aphididae > Macrosiphum > Macrosiphum euphorbiae. The sequence goes on along the minus strand of CARXXK010000002.1, from coordinate 106,661,330 downwards.
GTGTTAAAGCATTTACTTTTATATTTTATATTGTTATATTACTCAATTGAGTATAACATATTATACGGTTGTTATAATTGTAACTATATAGATATTATACTTTAAATATTTGTTAATTAATTACAAATCCCACTTTTTAATGTAAGCTTGTTTAAATTTATTGATTTATTTTATATAGTTATTTTAGTATACCAGACATATAGTTTTATACTTATATTGATGTATTTATTAAAATTTATATATTTTAGAAAATATATCTAGAATTAGAAATAAACAGATGAAATACCATAACTATTATGAACATTATATTAGTAACCTACTTTATTAAATTTTATTTTTTTTTCGAACTACTTTTAAAACGTTTACCGTTAAAATAATTTGGTTGACCGTTATCACAGGTTATTAAAATAAATAACCACTTATTCATTTCATTTGAGTCATTCATACTTGTATGGCCTAATAGAGAAGTAGTTTTCTTTTAAATTTTAATATTTGACATATGGCTTGCTATTTAATGTAATATTATTATAATTTATACAAACACAAGTTTTATTTCAATGAAAACAATTAAAGAATTTACCTATTCTAATACCACTACATTTCAGTTCAAGTAAATATTCTTATTAGTTATTATTTAACACATTATAATATAAAATGGTCTTACAATTAAACTTTAAGTAATTATATTACATTGTTAATATTTCTTACATCATTACTTTTATACTTAGACTTTTGAAACACATATTAAAATGTAATATTTAATAAAGTCTGTTAAAGTTAAATTGTAGTTTCTGATTGCATTTAATGTATTGCAATAATATACGCTTGATATTAATATTAATATATCACAACTAAACTTATACATTGTATAGTTGTACCTATATTTTAATTTTGACAACATTAATTTATGAACTCCAATTATGTCTTTACATTCATTCCATCTGCTACTTTTTGGTGCATCATTATTTTCAACACTTTACATAAAATGTTTATATTGGAATTAGAACAGTGATCCCAGTAATTTTAATTAACAATAATTTTATAATTTTTTTTTTCGCCAAATTTTGAAATTTTGGCGGAACACTTTAGCCAAGTTCACGGAGCACCAGTGTTCCACGGAACACCGGTTAAGTGTAGAGTCTACAGTCTACAGGTCAACTTATCGAACTTAAATAAGCGCTCTTACATATAACAATTAATTATTTGAATAATAATTAACAATGGATAATAAAATGTATAACGCTATTGGTTAATTCAATAATAACTTTCTTCAAACACCACGTTTACTTAAGTGTAATTTATATTTTTACACTAACCATGATCAACATCTCAAAAAAGTAATAATATTGTAGTATATAATAAATAATAATGTATATAACATTCAATATTTTATAAGAATTTTGCATAACACAGCCGTAAAATAAATGAGTATTTATATACGATTTTAAATAGTATAATATATTAAACAATGTATAATGTATATATATCACAAAACAGATTACATACATATTAGTCACTAAAAAATGTAATGAATACAATTTTAAAAATAGGCTAGGTATTATAGTTTAAGTGTTAAACAGTTTCATTGTTATTATTATTATAATTTTATTTAAATTTAAATTATCTCTTGTAAATCTATATATTAAATATTATAATTATGTATACTGTACACTGTAATTTAAAATTAAATTGGAATTATATTCCTTTAGGTATATAATGTTTATTATTAGGTATTCTGAATATTAATATATTTTTCGTTTTAGAAAAATTTACATGCAAAGAACAATTTCGTATCGGAATATTAAAATTGTAGGTACTAGTGAATAATTTAGTTATTTGTTGTATTAATCATATGTTACATATAAACATAGGCGTGCGCAGACTTAAATTTCTGGTCGAGCCTAGACAATTATAGTGCCCTAATATTTGGACTGCGCCCCTAATTTTTTTTTTAACACACCAACGTACATGTTGATAATATATTAACCTATTAATGTCTATAGTACTAGAGTTATTGTATTTGTACCTATAAAGGTATACTGTATGTTTTTAGATCAATAAAATGTATGTAATGGTTAGGTTAGGTAGGTACACACAAATATTTTTGATTTTTTTATACTTTCACGACAAACAAAATTTTCATGATCTCCACGAACATATTATTATAATATAAGCATTATAATAAAATATTTAAATATATACGCACATTTTACTATGCCCCTAAAAAGTTTCAGGTCGAGCCTGGGCTTGACCGACTCGCCCCGTGCGCACGCCTATGCATATAAAATCTTATTTAATTAAATTTAATACAAAATGCAATTATTAGGGTTTTACTAATGTTTATCATAAAGCTATTTTCAATATACAAAAATTAATGAATCCAATTTCCATAACTAATGTATAACTAAATGTCTGAAGTCTGAACTAGGTATATGTTGTTACTTTTAAATTCATATCTACACATCCTGGTCCTCGAAGATCTGCACTCTTAAAATTGGCTACCTACTTCTTCAAAATTGTACAATGGTATGCTATTGGTTGAAAATAAAAAGCTCAATATAAATAATAATATTAAGATTGAAAAACAATTTAAAAGAACAATACATTACTTTAAAACCAAGAGAAGGATCATTAATTTAAAGAAAAATGTCTAAGGGGGCTCCAACCCACGTATTTTCAAACGATTTAGACCAATAAGCGGTGGTAAATTACACATACTTTGGAATGTCAGATTTAAATTTTTTATACACGTTTGAATTCATTGATAAAATATCTAGGTTTCTCAGGAAGTCGATTCTCAATTTTCAATATGAAATGACCTTTAAATCACCATTTTTTTTTTAGAAATACTAAGAAATAATTGCATTACATTTGTATTTATTTTGGGTACGTCTGGTTTTAAATAAAAAAAAGTGATTCCTAAGAAGTTTAGTCTAGAAGTTTATAAATTCAACAATTTTATCGAAATTACAATCGAACTTCGGAAGTATGATTAATTTACTACCGCTTTTAGTAGTTTTATAGTCATGCAAACAATAATATATTTCATTTTTTGTAATTTATTGACATGTGCGTGCGCGTGTGAGAGTTGCTTCCGGCGCGGTTGCCCGACTCGACGTGCAGCGATTCTCGGAAACGATAACGGATTACGCACACTAATGTTCATTTACTACTCACACACAGATCTAGTATTAATTTATATGTCTCATGAATTGCCTAAATAGTACTCCTTAAAATATGCTACAGTGCAGCCCCCTTAAAGAACCTTTCCTCCTTTTTCATACGGACTGAGGACCTTCAATGGTGGAGTTAACACTAAGATTTGCAAATGTGGGCATGTTGATGAATATAATTAACTTAAGATAAGCTGAGGTAAGTGAACACAAGTTTGTTCTAGGTCAAACGTTAATGGTTAATAAATAATAAATTTAACTGGTTACATTCTGAATTTAAGTTAATTTTAAAATAATTAACTTTTTTTTAACTCAAACATTTTAAGTAGGTACCTACTTAATCCCCACTTTTAAATATATGACTTAGTTACTTAGGTACCTAATTTTATGTTAGCTAATACATTCAATTTTACTGAATGTGTAATTTATAAGTTACACCTAACTTATATAACCGCCCATTCATTACTTACAATAGGTATTGTATTAGTTTGTTTATCTTTATTTCATATTAGTTTTTAATTTGTATTTTATTATTTTTTAATTATAAAATAGGTATACTTGTACCATCTAATGAACCATATTTTAGTGATGAGCTAAAAAGAATGTAGTATAATATTTTCTAATAATAAAAATTAAATTTAAAACAAAATTAAACGTAAGTAGTTAATTCTGTTACCAAAAAATCTAAAAAATACATAAGAACTGTTTATTTTTATAGTAATTTTAAGTTCAAATTTGGACGACGTATTAAAAAACCTAGAATAACTATTTTAGTTATTTCGATGTGATTGTATAATATTATTCGTGGGTACTTGAAACTTCTAAAGTATACTACTATATATCTGTGATAGTATCAGGGTTTGTTATTGATGTATAACGCGTTATAAGTACCTAATGGATATGGTGATATGATTAATTTTTAATTTAATATATAGGCAGTGGCGTAGCCAGAATTGTGAAATGGGGGGTGTTTAACTGTTTAAGTATAGATTAAAACCAAGTTTTTACAGTTTTCGTACATAAATAAATTTAGGGTTCGGGACTTGACTTGTTGCACTAAAAATTATCGAAATATGCAGTCAACATTTTCAAAATATGCTTAAATATATGCAGCTACATTTTTATATTATTTTTGAAAAATTCATAAGACATAATACAATTTTTGTAATAAAAAACTAAAAAAATAAGTAGGTACCTATGTAAACATAATAAAAATAATTTTAACACGGGTATACAAATTTTAATATAAGTAGGTACCTTATATATTGAATAATATGATGGACGGAGGACACTATTGCATGTCTTTTACATTTTTAAACTATTGTGAAATAAAACTTGATTCTTAAAAATACTGGCATAAAATACTAGGTTAATAAATATAAGTAGGTACCTAATAACGAATAACGTGATATGCGAACACCGCGATAAACGAACACATATCTACTGATTTTCATTTCTTCGTACAATCTAGAAACTAGATGTCAATTATAGTTTTAACACAGTCTTATCACAAAGAGACTTGTAAAGTCTTACGTACCATATGCGAAAATAGGGCCAACCGTAGCCAAGCTCTACCAACAACCATGTGCGGATGGCCATTTTTGGCCTACCGGAAAATTAATGAAAGAAAAAAAAAAGTTCACTTCGCTCGCAGGTACATTATTTGGTGAATTGTATTAGCTACCATATCAAAAGAAAACAATGTATGACAAAAGACATTTTTAAAATCATTTATTTATTTTTTAGTTTTAAAATAATAACAACCGTGACCGGGAGAGATGGTATTTTGCGCCAATTTAAGCGCGTATGTTATTTGCGCCAAAGTATAAAAATTAAACATGTACTTTACCCCACGACGGAAAACGAAATGGAATATGTGATCTGCGCCATACTTTCAATTTTAATTGTTGAAATTTACGGAAGCGGCGATTTTCTGTCTTTGTCTAACACACGTGCAACATAGGATTATAGACGTGTTCTATTTCCATTTTCCAACGTACCGATTAATCTAGTGAAGCGATAAGAATTCTGAAAACAGATTTGAATTTGTCGTCAAGTCTACTTGAGATCGACTTTCCCACATTTTTGATATTTTGATTAAAACTTCTCCAAAAATTTAAATATGGCAATTTTTTAATTACTCTTTTTAATATATCATTTTTATGATTTTTGGGGGATAATATCAAAAATGTGGGGAAGTCGATCTCAAGTAGACTTTACGACAAATTCAAATCTGTTTACAGAATTCTTATCGCTTCTCTAGATTAATCGGTACGTTGGAAATAGAACAAGTCTATAATCCTATGTTGCACGTGTGTTAGACAAAGACAGAAAATCGCCGCTTCCAATCCCCTTAAATACATTTATTTATAATTATTTTAATATTTTTATTGATTTTCTATTAAAATGAAATTGATTATTTAGTTATTTTAAAGTGGCCCAAATTACAATTTTAACAAGTTAAACGATAGGTAAACGATGGCGCAGATTACTTAATGCCCTTTTATTAAGTTTTTATAATTATTATAATATTTTTATTGATTTTCTATTAAAATGAAATTGATTATTTAGTTATTTTAAAGTGGCCCAAATTACAATTTTAACAAGTTAAACTATGGGTAAACGATGGCGCAGATTACTTAATGCCCTTTTATTAAGTTTTGTGTGGCGCAAACAACAACTTTAAAAAGTGGCGCAAATTACCAAAATTAATTTTTAGATGTGGCGCAAATAATATAAATATTTTTTTTGGAGGGGTTGTTTTTGGTGCAAATTACATACGTCCCCGTGACCACTACCCGCCGCCAACCGGTAATCGACGTTATAGTTGTTGGTCGTAGGTGATAAGAAATCTTTTGTAAAATACCACAGAATAGTAATAACTAATAAATGTGTAGATATAAGATTATAATATAATATTTCAAATTTCTTTTGTAATTGCATAATATTAATGATTTATAAACCGTAAAAAGGGCCCCATTGCCAAAATACGAATAAGGGGGGCCCACCGGGAAATGCCCGGTTTCCCGGTAGGTCTATCCGCCTATTTGGTGGCAGAATTTTTATTGGGGCACCATGCCCCGGAGTGGGGGGATGGCGGCACTTGTTTTCCGGACACCGTGACTTGCCCGGAGAAAAATGCCGCCCGGTGGTCGAGAATCGAACCCGTGACTGTCAGCGCCGCAGCCGACGCGTTAGACCGCTCGACCACCTCGTCCCCAATAAAAATAATAATTTTGGTACTCACAGATGTTTTGTGGAGTGTAGACTGGCCAGTGTACTTCCTGTTACAATATACAACAGTACCAAATACATAAACAATTAAAATAATAATTAAAATATAAATCACATAGAATATAATAATAGTTCGACTATTTGAACCGCTATGTTGCATTGCTCGCTATAATGCAGAGCGCATTATTTAACAAAGTGTACCTAGCTAGTTACATAACAATAAAAATAATAATTTTCTTAGCTCGCTATTAGGCAGAGCACACTATTCGTTGCTTTGCGATTTATACAATTTAAAAAGCCTTTATTTTTTCCGCACAGACTATAATAATATTTTACTCGCTATAAAGCAGAGCGCACTATTTAAACAAAAACGAAATTAATATGACTTGGAGGTATATAAAAAGACGCACAGGAGGAGGCAACGCGTATGTTGAGACATTTTTGTACGTACTGAATTATTTAATGTGTGTGGGTCAGGGGCGTAGCGTGCATGTAAGCACTGTAAGCACTGCTTACACTTTAAATGAAAGAAAAAATAAATTTGATCAATCACGACTAATAGGGACATAATAAATGATTTTTAAAATTTTAATTTTATTTATAAAATATTTAAGTTATAGCTGGTAGTGGTTTTTGTTATTGTTTATTTGTGTCGTACGCTGTCTACTGATTACCAACATTCAGTTAAATTTTCATGTACCTATCTACAGTTATTCGTTCTTGAAGTACATCAAAATAAGGAAATCGCTACATAAGAAATCGAGTGAATATCCAATATTGTAAAAATTTGAATTTCTAACGCTCATAAAAATTTAATTAGAAAACCTTATGAGCACATTTTCGTGAATTTTACGTATTTGAAATGCTTGTCGGTAAAACAAAATCGATTTTGCGGTTTGGTGTAACTCTAAGACCAATGAATACATGGAATTTTGACTGGTTTGTTTAAATTCAATATACAGTATATACTGTACACACTATACAATTTTCAAAATATTTTTTTACGCTGATTAGGGACATTTTCAGTTTCCAATTTTATTAGTTTTTGTTTTCTATGTATTTCATACTATATCGTTACAATTACATTTGAAAAATATTAAAATTCCTTGGTCACAGTTTTTTTATTTAGTTAGTTAAAATGTTGACAAAATACGGAAAAATTACAAAAATTAGGAAATAGTTTTGAGTTAAGAATTCATTACAATTTTAACAACATTCCTCATAAGTTTGTCTATCTTTATCAAACCAAAAATGTCTACAAGTAAATCATATTACATTTTATGAGCGTTTGAAGTTATTCACTCGATTTCTCATGTAGTGATATTGTTATTTTATTGTAATTTAAAATTGAGTAACTGTAGGTACATGATAATTTCACTGAATGTGTATAGTTTCATTTTTATACTCTATACAATCTTTGTAACTTTATTTTTTAGAAAGTATTTTGACTCTTTTTGATCTGTTTACGAACATTGTCAGTATTCAATTTTAGATTCTGAGCGGAGCTAGGAAACTAGTGGTTTTACAATAGTGATTATTTTTATATCCTGTATACACAATTTCTACCAGAAGGAGTGCTTCGATTTCAACATATAGTACCTTACAGTTTATCAAATTGGATCAAGATTGTACTTTAGAGGAGTCATTTTTTGATGATTTTATCAATAGTTCTTTTATGTCAAGGGCAAAACCACCGAGAAATTACGAAAAACCCCTAAAAATGGGATTTTAATTTTTAACGCTTTGTATATCACCATAGAAACGAATAAAAAATTATAATATTATAATATTATTTCAACTTACATGATATAATAAATAATAATAATACAAAATATCCAGATATAGATTCAACTTAGTACTTACCTACAGGATATAATAAATAATAACAATATTCAGATTGACAAACCGTCGTCGGTTTATTTTATTAATATAATTTAAATTTATCTTACTAACCCTCACAATGTACTAGTAGAATTTCGAAGAAAATTGTTTTCAATGTTAACCTGACCATATTATTTATTAATTTATAGTTTATACAATTCCTTATACATTAAACCGATCTTTTGCCAGGAAGCGAAAAAACTAATACAAAAATAAAGATAGCAAAATTGCAAAACCTATAGCTTTTTTAAATTGTTGCACATTTTGTGTGAGATCAAAAATATTGATAGAATATATATTTATCTCAACTATATAGATTACAGCCTTCTAAGACGAAACATACACTTACACATTATGCTAGTGCAGTACCGACTGCAAGCACAACTATTGTATGGTGCCACATTTAATAGTAGATTTGCAAATTAACATGTACTTACCCAGAATACAATTACTATAATTTTTTTGATCTTATGTTTGAAAATCTAATACTAGATTCATTCAAAAGTTATTTATTGAAAATTTTATTTAATTTATCACATTCATTTAACCTTAAGCGATTTTTGTTAATATTGTACAAATATCGATCGTAGTAACTTGAGTGAAAGTATACAAATACTTTTTAAAAAAAGTACTTGGGCACAGTATTTGAATACTTTTTTGAAAGTATCTGTATTTAAAATCAAATAATATTTTAAATAATTTTTTGCCTTACTTTATTTACAGGGACGTTAAATTTAAATAAAATAATACAACTTTGAAATTGTACAATTTTTATTTATATGCTAGATATCCATTTAATTGAATGTATGTAGTATTGTAGTCTGTCAATTTCCTAATACTCAATAACCTAACCTAATCTAACCTAATAAAATTGGAAATACCTTTACTCGAATTATGTATATTATCTAAAACTTAACTAGCTAACTTAGAAATTAAGCACTCGCAAGCACATATTACTATTGGGTATATTATGTTATTTTTCCTTTATAAAACTCATACATCAATACCAACTTTCAGGCAAGTCCACACTTGTGTCTAAATATAAAATATTTATTCCAACTATTAACTAGTAATTAAAAATTTGACATTGTGACAATATATTCATAGTACCTACACAATATAATAATTTCCTATAAATATAGGCATGTGTCTAATAATATAATATAGGTAATAATGGATAATCGAAAACCACTAGGCACCGGCCAATTAAGCTGCTTTTAAAATTAGAAGGGGGCAAATGCCCTCATGTTTTCCCCTAAATAACGCAACTGGCTGTATGTTGTATACACTGTAATTTAGTATCAAATTATAAAGTTACAGTACGCCTTGTGAACTGAATATTATTATTATAACCCAAACTTCCTATTCCTTGAAAATAAGCAACTTACCAACTTATAGGCGCGTCCAAAATTAGGAAATAAAACAATTGTTTTCTCTCAGGATCGTTTTTCGTCCAAATCCGAGATTTAAGATAAACAGGTTACTCAACAAATCTTATATTTTGGTGTGCAAAAAGTTAACTATCTTGTCATATCAAGAATTACAGATGGCGTTTTTGCATTAATGCGATTTCTCTTGGTACTACAAAATATATCAATTTAGATATACAATATTACGCTGTTGTTTGATGGTTGGAGCATTAGTAGCTTTTCTAATATAGTCGATCAGCTGTTTGAAATCAACATTTACGCGCATCACTTTTGTTGTGTACCTATGTGCATAGAGTTTGTTGAGTAACCTGTAGAAATTCTAAGCCATGTCCAAATCTAATACAATTATTATAATGAAATAATAATTTTTTTGTCCACGTTTTATTTAATTTTACATTATACAATGTGGTTTTCGCATTGTTCTTACTTTTCTTGTTTACGATATAACAACCACGAAGCACGAGAGAACATAATATGGATAGACATTCTTCTTTCATTTTTAGGGTTCCGTAGCAAAAAACGGAACTTACGGAACCCTTATAGATTCGTCATGTCTGTTGTCTGTCCGTCCGGGTGTCACATCCACTTATTCTGAAACTATAAGAACTATACTGTTGAAACTTGGTAAGTAAATGTATTCTGTGAATTGCATTAAGATTTTCACACAAAAATAGAAAAAAATAAATATATTTTGGAAGTTCCCCATACTTAGAACTGAACTTCAAAAACATTTTTTTCATCCAAGTCATACGTGTGGGGTACCTATCTATGGATAGGTCTTAAAAAATGATATCGAGGTTTCTCATAACATTTTCTTCTAAACTGAATAGTTTGCTCGAGAGGCACTTCTAAAGTGGTAAAATGTGTCCCCCCCCTATAACTTCTAAAACAAGAGAATGATAAAACTAAAAAATAATATATGATGTACATTACCATGTAAACTTCCGCCCAAAATTGGTTTGAACGAGATCTAGTAAGTTGTTTTTTTTTTAATAAGTAAATAAGTAAATAACAATTATAATTCGCGCGGGGCTTGGCTTGATCGGTACAGCGGAGAGCCTGGGGGGAAAGTTCACGACTGCGCTTAAACGAGCGGGTAATATTATTATAATATTAGATAAGACTTCTGCTAGACCTGGTGGAGGGGCCAAAGTTCGTGCCGGCCGAACGAAACGACTTATTATTTATGTTACTTGCTGCTACGGAACCATTCATGTTCGAGTCCTACTGGATACATAGGTACCTATAGGCTATTATATTGTATTGACTATACAATATAGTGCGATATACTAGGTAAACAGTCTATCGCAGTCTATTGGAATGAGTGCACCCAGTACCAATACAGAAAACTTTTTATTAGATTTCAGATAAATGGCATCCGATAATATTTATTATCATAATATAATCCTGAAGGTGTAATAATGGTGGTTGTATATTTGTATATTATGCTGTTATTCTACTTATTATCGCAAAATATATGCGTACCTATAAGAATATATTATAATGGTTATTTTCTATTTGTATCAACATAACGTTCTTAAGCCAGTACCTATTCAGGTCTCTAGACGGTAAAAACTATGACCCATTTATACCAAACGACAAATTATCATAGATTGCATTGTTCATAATATTTCTTCACTTTTAATTTGAAACAGTTGCGTAAATTAGGGGAAAGCATGTGGGCCTTTGCACTGTCTGATTTTAAAAGCAGCCTAATGGGCCGGTGCCCAGTGGTTTTTCGAATGACCATTATTAACTATATTATATAAGCGCTGAAACATGCCTGTATGTAATATGTATGGGAAAATATTATATTGTGTAGGTACTGAGTATTTATTGTCACACTGACTGTAATTGTTAATTACTAATTAATAGTTAAAATAAATATTTTATACAAGCTGAACCCGTGCACTTCGTTGCCCCTTAAATGTACCAACTCTATATATGACTCAAACGTTGTTCAATTCGTTATTTAATATTCGTTGTATTAATCTTAACTTTTCCGTTTCCCGGAATAAAAATTCTGATTCGCAGCAGTGTATTATCAGGTAGGCAATCTACCTGCGGTAGATCGCGGACCCCTAGTTTGTACGTAAGTGTATGATTTAACCCTAAAGTATCAAAGTTATATCAAGTTTGTCATATATTGACAAAAAATAACAATCAACAAAGATGCCCGTAACCAATAGCAAGCAATACACAATAAACTATTATTATTTTAATTCTAAACTTAATTTTTTGTTATTATTATTATTATTATTATTATTTGTTATTTAGTGTGCACCTTAAGAGTCCATAACTCCAGAACCACTTATCGTGCAGCATACAAACTTCACAAAAACCATCTATATATAAATCTTAATATGCCCTGAAATTTTTATTAAAATTACGTGATCGTCGGCCAATATTTTGTCGTTTTGGTCGTGGCATTTTTTAACGCCTAAATCCATACAATTGAAATTGAATAAAAATCAATCTCGTTTAATCTCAAACCAATTAATATTTATCTAGAAAATAGAATTGTTGTTGTCATGTCAATAGACGTTTTTTCATTTTTCATACATTTTGTTGTTGTTTTTGGTCATGTCGCCAGGTGTGCACTTATGAGGCCATAACTCCGGAACCATTTATCGCACAGCGTACAAACTTCACAGAAACCATCTACATATCAATCTTAATATGCCCTGAAATTTTTATCGAAATCTGAGATATGGATCTTGAGCTATAAGATTTATTCAAAATGTACACTTATTTTTATATATATAGATTTATAGCCACACGTGCCTGAAAGTTAGTATTTATGTATGTGTTTTATAAAGGAAAAATAACATAATATAATAGTAAAATGTGCTTGTGAGTGGAATTTGGGCGGGTTTAAATATTTGCCCACTCTATTAAAAACTGAAATTACGTCACTGCTTTGAAAAGTACATAGTTACAATAGGTATAGAATTAATAATATTATATTTTACAATATTGTGTAAATAATACATTATTGGTTATAAATTGTAATATTTCAATATTTCAACAACTCTTAAGCAAATAAACTAGTATATCTAATATTCGTTAAATTTTTTTTTTTATATAATATAATTGTCTCGAGAAGGATTTAGTGTCATTGTTTAATTTCAATATCATTGGTTGATAATTCATCCGTATCAATGTGATTATTCCACTAACCAATAACACGAGTACAAACAAACAAAAAATTAGAAACGAAGTATAATATACATACTTCAATAGACAAAATACGATAAGATTTATAACAAATACAAAATACAATTGATAGATATATTTGTATATTATATAAATATAAGGAACTAATGATTAAATTAGTGATTCTCGACCCTAGTTCCTCTGCGCACTAGTCTTGGTCAAAATATATTTTTATAGAAAATGTGCAAGGACAATACAAATATTATGAATCAGTGGATAGGTTGGATACTTACCGATAAATCATATTAAAATAAATATACAACTATAATAATATGAAAAAAACCACGGGTACTTACTGATGTAACGAGATTCAAATTTATATTAAAAAACCCAAATTTGGGCCGAATCGCAAACTGATATTTTATTCAAGAACATTTTGATCTGAATAATAAAATATTGATAATTACGAAATAAAAAAGTCATAGGTTTCTTACTAACTTATTTAAATATATAATCAAAATTGAAAAATAATATAATCGGTATACAATTTTTATATTACTTGTCGTTTTTTGTCCAAGTTTAAATTTTTTTTTGTGTCTGTCATCACGTTTTAGGACAGTAAAAGTGCTTGGATTTTCTTCAACAGTAGCTTTTCTGATAGGAAAGTGAATCTAGTTGGTACTTTGGGGGGTCAGTAGTTTTCACAAGCGCCGGGAAAAACAACGTAAAAATTAAGGAAAAACGGGAATTTTTACGCAAAATCGGTTTTCCTAAAAATCGATTTTTGTTTTTAGTGTAACTCTAAAACAAATGAACGTATATACATAAAATTTTCACTGGTTGTTTATATTTGCATTTTCTATACACGATAACATTTTAAAAATATTTTGATTTATTTTGAACTGTTTAGGCACATTTTCATTTTTCATTTTTTTTTAGTTTTTTTTCCAAAAATATCAATAAAAATTTATTTGTTGGTTGCGAAAGCTTGAAAATTTAATAGAAGGCTCCTAGTATATTGTTTCAAAGGCAGATGAAAAATATTAAAAATCCTTAGTCACAAATTTTTTTTATAAGCATTTAAAGTTCAAAAATTGACAAAATATGGAAAAATCACGAAAATTAGCAAATTATTTTGAGTTAAGAATTCGTAAAAATTTTTCTTTTTAAATCTAAGATTTGAAAATAAAACACAAGATTCCTTATAAGATTATCTACCTTCATCAATAAAAAAATCTCTACCGGACATTCAAATTAAATTTTTATGAGCGTTTGAAATTCAAATTTTTACAACATAGGATATTCACTCGATTACTCATGTAGCGATTTCCTTATTTTGTTGCAATTCAAAAACGAACAACTGTAGATACATGAAAATTTCACTGAATATTTAAATTAGCATTTTCTATACACCATACAATTTTGAAAATATTTTGACTCTTTTTGAGCCGTTTACGGACATTTACAGCTTTCAATTTTTTTTAGTTTTTTTTCTATAAATATCAATAAAGTTTTATCTGTTGGGCCAAAATATGTAAAAATTTAATACAAGGCTCCTGATATATTGTTACAATATCAGTTGAAAAATATTAAAAATACATAGGCACAATTTTTTTTATAAGCATTAAAGATCGAAATTTGACAAAATTTATCAAAATCTCGAAATTTAACTATTTTAGTTATTTTGTTGTGATTGAATAATATTATTCGTGGGTACTTGAAACTTCTAAAGTGTACTATTATATATCTATGATAGCATCATGGTTTTTGTTGATGTATAACGCGTTATAAGTACCTAATGGATATTGTGATATGATTAATTTTAATTTATTATAGGTACCTATTATAGGTCAAATTTTGGTTTAGTAAAATAGATATGTATATAATATGTCTTATACCTAGACTGACACACCGTCTCCGCTCAGAATCATATTTATTATACAATGATATCGTTGAATTCAAATTTAATATCATCCATTATACAGTGACCCACTTGTAACCTACTGTACAGCAGAGCGACACCCACTTGCCCACCTTTTTAGATTCTGAGCGGAGCGATGAATGTATTGGTTTTACAATGATGTGTGTTTTTATATTTTTATATTTTTATATTTTTATATTTTTTTTTGTGTCTGTCATCACGTTTTGGAACAGTAAAAGTGCTTCGATTTTCTTCAATAGTACCTTTTCTGATAGGAAAGTGAATCTAGTTGGTACTTTGGGGGGTCAAAAGTAAACATTTTCCAGTAGTTTTCACAAGCGCCGGGAAAAACAACATAAAAATTAAAGAAAAACGGGAATTTTTACGCAAAATCGATTTTCCAAAAAATCGAATTTGGTTTTTGGTGTAACTTTAAAACAAATGACCGTAGATACATGAAATTTTCACTGGTTGTTTATATTTGCATTTTCTATACACGATAACATTTTCAAAATATTTTGATTTATTTTGAACTGTTTAGGGACATTTTCATTTTTTTTTAGTTTTTTTTCTAAAAATATCAATAAAATTTTATTTATTGGTTGCGAAAGCTTGAAAATTTAATAGAAGGCTCCTAATATGTTGTTTCAAAGGCAGATGAAAAATATTAAAAATCCTTAGTCACAATTTTTTTTTATAAGCATTTAAAGTTCAAAAATTGACAAAATATGGAAAAATCACGAAAATTAGCAAATTATTTTGAGTTAAGAATTCGTAAAAATTTTTCTTTTTAAATCTAAGATTTGAAAATAAAACACAAGATTCCTTATAAGATTATCTACCTTTATCAATAAAAAAATCTCTACCGGACAGTCAAATTAAATTTTTATGAGCGTTTGAAATTCAAATTTTTACAACATTGGATTTTCACTCGATTACTCATGTAGCGATTTCCTTATTTTGTTGCAATTCAAAAACGAACAACTGTAGATACATGAAAATTTCACTGAATGTTTAAATTAGCATTTACTATACACCATACAATTTTGAAAATATTTTGACTCTTTTTGAGCTGTTTATGGACATTTACAGCTTTAAATTTTTTTTAGTTTTTTTTTCTATAAATATCAATAAAGTTTTATCTGTTGGGCCAAAAAGTGTAAAAATTTAATACAAGGCTCCTGATATATTGTTACAATAGCAGTTGAAAAATATTAAAAATACATAGGCACAGTTTTTTTTTATAACCATTTAAAGATCAAATTTTGACAAAATTTATCAAAATCTCGAAAATTATCAATCATTGTAATTAATAAATTATAAAATGTTCAGTTTTATAGCTAAGGATTACAAATTCAACACAAAGGTTCTCATAAATAGTTCATACTATAACCAAAAAATCTAAAAAATATATGAACACACTTATTTTTTACAGACATTTTAAATTCAAATTTGGACGAAATTACATATTAAAAAACCTAGAATAACTATTTTAGTTATTTTGTTGTTATTGAATAATATTATTCGTGGGTACTTGAAACTTCTAAAGTGTACTATTATATATCTATGATAGTATCACGGTTTTTGTTGATGTATAACGCGTTATAAGTATCTAATGGATATTGTGATATGATTAATTTGGAATTTATTATAGGTACCTATTATAGGTCAATTTTTTGTTTAATACCATAAATATGTATATAATATGTCTGATACATAGACTGACATACTGTCACCGCTCAGAATCGTTTTTCTTATACAATGATATTATATCATTGAATTCAAATTTAATACCATCCATTATACAGTGACCCACTTGTAACCTACTGTACAGCAGAGCGACACCCACTTGCCCACCTTTTTTTATAAATGCAATTGACCACGTTTAGTTTTGAAATATTATGTATATATAATTTGAGGTTTGAATATTTATTGTTATTGTGTAATTAAGTGATAGTTTATTTCGATTCATAATTTTTCTTTATTTGAAACTCCTTAAAATATTAATTATTTTAAGTCAATATTATAAAATGGGCATGGAAGCAAGTTGATTCACTCATGGGTGCATGCTCATCCTTCTATTATCCTTAAAAAATTTATCTATAAGTACAAATTTCGATTTTCAAAATTTGAAATTATATTTATGTGTATACAGTAAGCTTAATTTAGAGTGTTTTTATGTCTACACGATCACTAATACAAACTCATTTCTGTATACGGAATAGATAAATTGCGACCACGAAAAAAGGTCAGAATAATAAAGGTACCATGTATATTGATACTGCATTTCGTCCAGTTCTAAAAAAAAAAAGTGACAAGTGTGTACCTCTCTCCTGTACGGCTGTACGGTATAGTTTTCACATATAAATAATCAAATTTAATAATAAAAAAAATGAGTGCTGTCATGGGACATCCGGTAGAAACAAACTTTATTTTCCAACAAATATTATAGATTATAAATACATTTTAGTGGAACCATTCAAAATAAAAGCAAATGTGAAAAATAAATGAAAATGAAAATTATTATTATTACTATTTAATTACTATTATATTAATCATATTCCATAATCGAAATTACAGGCCTGTGATAACTGAAATATGATAGGTACGTATGTTTGTGATGTAATATTTTCCAAATATCTTGAAAATACTGCATCGATAGTGGTGTCATCTCTCATTGTAGTCTTGTAGGTTCTGCTGGATTGTTTATTATAATATGTATCTAAATTGAATGTGTCCATAAGGAAAGTTTTAAAAGTTTCCGATTTCTTATCATTAAAATTGATGTTAAAATAACCAAATTGTTATATTTCATAAATTATAATAAATTATTAATGCATAATAATATGCAGATCTTATTACGCTGTTTCAAATCCTATCGCGTTATACCCGTTTTCTATTACCTAGTCTATACCAAACGCGACACACAAAAAAAATTAATCTCTGCAAAGGTATAGCACTAGATATAATGTTATAGGCAACAATCAGAATATTCTACGAAAACAATTTCATGAAATAAAAATGTTTACGCGTCATTCAAAGAGATTATAATATGTATATAAGATGTAACCAAAAGTTTATGCTTTGTAAGGACGGTGGTATTGAATTCAGTGTCTGGTTGTGCATGGAATACACGTGATATAAGCGTCCAGCACTTTTGAGGATTTCCACTTTTTCCCCCGGTACTATGGGGATTCCCATTCTCACTTAACGGCCTGCTAGACCGAAAAAGGACACTTTCCGACGCTTCAACCGCTGTCGAAAACCAAACTTTCAGTGCAGGCGTGTCAAAAAATATATTACTTACAATTCAATACTTATTGAATTTATACTATATATAAGAATAATAATAATAATAATTTCTTTATTACGGAATAAATTCCAATAACAATAATAACAAAATAAAAATAATAATAATCAAAAAGTTATAAGTAGTTTAGAAAGTAATTATTTAAATAACAATAATAATGAAATACAAGAAAATGCTTATCGAGAGTACTTAAGGAAATAAATCAAAATGTATTGCAGTGTTACCCGCAGACATTAAAATGTTAGCAGGACTGTGTGACATATATTTAGTTTTAAAATTTGACAGATAAAATGTATGTTTAATTCTAGAGTTAATTGTATTTACCTTAAAGTTTAATTCTCCAAGAAGTTCTGGACAATCGATCATATTATGCAATAATTTAAATAGGAATCTTAAATTTAATGTAAGGTATCTATTTTTTAAAGAATCAATTCTAATTATATATGCTTATTAGTTATTACTTATATATTTATTAATCACAATAATTATAAATACATAATATACGTAGTGTAGTGATACATAAATTATCAATAATTGTATTATATTATCAATATAATATGAAAGGTATTTATAAATTATAAATTATAATCAATCTCGGACCGTCACTACAACTTAGAGCTCTCGTTTTTTTTTTTGTTCCATCCTCCCAATCGATCTAATAATGAGTTGATATTTCTGAAAACTGATCTGAATTCGTTAGAATTTCTACTAGAGATCGGTCAGTCCACATTTTAAGATTTCTGGTTTAAATTCCGAATAAATCCAAAATAATCAACGTTTGAAAATTCCGAAATTAAAATAACTGTTTAATATATTATAAAAAATATTATATCGTCAGGAACGTTTTTTCCCGACTAGCCCCGCATCGTGCCCTAAAAAACTTCGTTTCAAAAAGAAATGTAGGTAAAACTGTAAAAGTATGATAATAGTCGATCGTAAGTTATAAGTATCAATATTGCATACACTAAACGCCGTGTTACATAAAATATATCATATAAATAGAGATATTTGGATTTTATTTTATTGAAAGAATTAGACGGTACCAAGTTTTATTTAAGATTCTGAGTGTAGAATTTTAAATGTTGTATTTTTTTAAAAATTTATTTTAGTGTTTGTCATCACTTAATGGGGTAGAAACCCTACTTCGATTTTCTTTAACAGTATCTTGTTCAATGGGAATGTGAATCTTATTTTTGCATTTGGGAGGAAAAATGTAATAATCCCAATAGTTTCCAAAAACGCAAGTAAAAAAATTAAATTAAGAATAAACATAAATCTTACTAAAAATCGATTTGGATTTTTAGTGTGACTCTCAAACAAATGACTGTAGATACATGAAGTTTACACAGAATGTTTCTATAAGTATCATAAATATCATTGTTATTATAATATTACAATAATTGTGGTAATAGTATGATAATAGTCAATCTTAAGTATCAATACTGCATACACTATACGCCGTGGTACATTCAAGATAATTACCGAGTGACAAAAGTGCTAAATCTAAAACATAATATTATATTCCATTATTTTTTGTATAAAACGTCTCTCTGTGGATTCAAAAAAGTTAACGATCATTGTATTATATAATATTGGCTAAAGTGAGGATTATTAAAATAATGTTTTAACAACTCTTTTTGTTTAAGTAACCAAACATATTACGAGTTTAATGTATATATTATAATAATTATTTATTGGTCCAAAAATTTACAATATTCTACCATTAGAAAATAAACACAGCAACTCTTTTAAGATTCTTAAAAACAAAATTACACTTTGGCTATTACAAACACAAGATATAGACAGACTCGGAACAAAGTATAAGATTACTGCATTATTTATCATATTAGTCTTAATTATTGTTAATTTTAGTTTTATATTACCATATTATATTATTGTATTATTGTATTATTTAACTATACAATTTTTTACATAATACTATATCAGGGGTCTCCAAACTACCGCCCGCGAACAAGTTTTAATCGGCCCGTGGCAGGCATAGGACGCATAGGTAAATATAGATAAAAAAATTATTTCAAAAATGTATTTATATTATATTATACATGTATTTATATCTATTTATTTTTATTTAAGTATATTGTAAAGTAAACAATATTTTATACAAAAATATAAAGTAAATATATTATTTATATAGGAAGGTACCTATATTATCATAAAATTAAAAATTATATGTTCAGGGAATATATTTTAATAATAATAATGACGAAAAATGCTCTAATGTAACCAATTATATTATATGATAAATTGAACTTTAACACAATCCATCACAGTGACCCACTTGTTTTGAATTTGTTATTTAATCTAATTTACAGTGAATTCCATATTTTTTGCAAATACCATCTAAACCATAATATAATGTAACTATATTATAGTTGCCGTAAAGAAAGGATTTATATTTTATATTATCTTAAAACTTCTAATAAATTATGGTAATATATTCTCTAAAAAATCTTCAAATATTCTCATTATAATATTATCTTTAAAATTTTAAAAATATGCAAAAATAATCAATAAACATCAATATATGCTTCAATATGCATTTTTATAATTTTTTTTTGTCCAAAACTTAAACAATGTTTTAGATTCTCAGTGGAACGATTAATGTATTGATTTTACAATGATGTGTGTTTTTTTTTTTTTGGTTTTTGGTTTAACTCTAAAACAAATAAACTTATACAAGCAATTTCCCCTAGATGTTAATATTTGCATTTTCTATACATGATACCATTTTCAAAATATTTTAATTTATTTTGAACTGTTTAGGGAGATTTTAATTTAAAATTTTTTTTAGTTTTTTTTCTAAAAATATCAATAAAATTTTATTTGTTGGTTGCAAAAGTTTGAAAATTTAATAGAAGGCTCCTAGTATATTGTTTCAAAGGCAAATGAAAAATATTAAAAATCCTTAACCACAATTTTTTTTTATAAGCATTTAAATTTCAAAAATTGACAAAATATGGAAAAATCACGAAAATTAGCAAATTATTTTGAGTTAAGAATTCGTAAAAATTTTTCTTTTTAAATCTATGATCTTAAAATATAATACAAGATTTCTTATAAGATTATCTACCTTTATCAAAAAAAAAAATGTCTATAAGAAAGTCAAATTAAATTTTTATGAGCGTTTGAAATTCAAATTATTACAACATTGGATATTCACTCGATTTCTCATGAAGAAATTTCCTTATTTTGTTGTAATTCAAAAACGAATAACTGTAGATACATGAAAGTTTCCCTGAATATTTATATTAGCATTTCCTATACACCATACAATTTTGAAAATATGTTGACTCTTTTTGAGCTGTTTACGGACATTTACAGCTTTCAATTTTTTTAGTTTTTTTTTCTATAAATATCAATAAAGTTTAATCTGTGGGGCCAAAAAGTGTAAAAAAATACAAGGCTCCTAATATATTGTTACAATAGCAGTTGAAAAATATTAAAGATACATAGGCACAGTTTTTTTATAAGCATTTAAAGGTCAAATTTTGGCAAAATTTATCAAATTTAAAATTGAATAATTATTTTGTTGTTAAAAATTTATAAAATGTTCAACTTTTATGTCGAATGATTGAAAATTTAAAACAAGATTCCACGTAAGTAGTTAATTCTGTTATCAAAAAGTCTAAAAAATACAGAAGCACATTTTATTTTTATAGTCATTTTAAGTTCGAATTTGGACGAAATTACATAATAAAAAACCTAGAATAACTATTTTAGTTATTTTGTTGTGATTATATAATATTATTCGTGGGTACTTGAAACTTTTAAATTACACAATTAAAATATGTCTATGATAGTATCAGGGTTTTTTGTTGATGTATAACGCGTTATAAGTACGTAATGGATATTTTGATATGATTAATTTGATATTTATTATAGATACCTACCTATAATAGGTAGGTAAATTTTTTTTAATACCATAGATTAGTATATAATATGTCTTATACCTAGACTGACATATCGTCTCCTCTCAGAATCGTTTTTCTTATACAATGATATTATATCATTGAATTCAAATTTAATACCATCCATTATATAGTGACCCACTTGTAACCTACTGTACAGCAGAGCACCTTTTTCTTATTTACGTTGGTACATAAACAGAAGCTTAAAATATTTGTATATCGAATGCGGATCAATCATTATAGATCTGTATTTTACAATAGTTATTAAGTATCCACTATAAAAATCTTAATTAATAATATAAAAACAGTGGTGGTAAATGTAGTAAGAGCTCTACTATTATTATTACGATCAAGAAAATAGGTTTGATATGGGTTCAATAACTTAACAAACACAATCGGGTAATACTATCGGCTATTATAGTTAATATAGTTCGTGCACCACAGTAGGTATCAATCCGTATCAATATAATATATAATAGCGTTTTGCAGTCAACTACGACAAAATCAATCGAATATAGCCGCACACGACTTCTTGTCGATCAATCTCGATAATAGGGCCGCCCAGGTCGCGTGGCACGTCCGGTCCACCAGTCGGATGGCGTCAGATCGAAGCAGTAGACCGGAGGCAACCTTAGATGGTCGACGGGTGAGCCTCCACCAGCCCAAGTACCTCCACAGTGGCCACGTCGACTAGAACTTGCATAGCGTCGCACTTTGTCTGGTTATAATAGTTGTACGTCATCATCGCATAGTCCGCCGACCGGAATCCGTCCCTCTGCATCATCCAAACTCGCCAATGTCTGGTCTGCAGAACCGCACTTCTGGACCAGCTTTTGTTAGAAGTTTATCCGCCGCCCCATTACGATTATTGTCTATATCATGTTAGGCTTTACCTAGTTCAATATCATTATTATAGTATATTGTGTGGCAAGGGCAGGAAGTGAGGTATTTCGGACGACACAAGCCACACCTACTATACTTTTTGTCACGCCTCTGCGTTCACTGACCACGCCATCACGACAAATGTATTTCAGGCTGGGATCTATGCAACAACCGTACTATATTCTACGAAAACCATATTTCATGAAAAAAACCATTTGGTTTTATTTATTTTAAGCATCATGCATGGTGGTTATACAATGAATATAATATGTAACCGAAAGCTTATGTTTGGTAAGGACCGTGACATATATTTAAGTATAAATAATAACTAATATATTAAAATAAAATAAGAATAAAATAATGTGGGTAATCACGGGAAAGGCAATGCATCATGCAGGGATTTATTCAACAACCAAGTTTATAGATTATTGAACACACTTAAAATTTTGTAAAAGATATTCCTGACTCATAAGAGCCACGGTTTTAATTGACAGGTCATTATGTATAGTGTAATTCGAAACAAGCATTAGTAATTTTCCTAAGAGCAATATTCTGAAATTGTTGAATTTTGTTGTTATTGGACACTTTTATGAAAATAGATAACTTATATACTTATGATAAGTCATACGTAAAGTCACTCTACAACTGAATTTTTATATAAACTTTATGATAAATATTTTAAAGATTATTGTTCACACTCACAATTTTGTAAGAGATATTCCTGACCCATAAGAGCCCCATGCATTTCTTTTTTTTGTAATTCAGAATTTTTAAAAATTGTTCAACAAATACATTTTATAAACACTTTTAGTAATATCTTGTTAACCTTGAAGTTTCATTAAGAAATTGTTTTAAAAGTAAGTTTATTTTCAACATTTTCGTTCATTTATTAAGTAGTATTAAGAAAAGCATGTTTTTAAAAATTATTTTTTTATTTATTTTATTTTCTATTTTTTAGTGATAACTATAAATTAGAAACAAACGATTTTTTGAAAGCATAATATTTATTATCTTCGGTACATTTGAATATTATAATATTATAATATTATTTTGTTTATAAACAAAATTTCGTACCTGTATATTATTTATTCTTCTTCCTCGGAGATGACTTTGCACACCCGTCATCGCCGACCTGGAAGTCCGGGTCCCAAAATAACAACGGATTATTGTATTGCCTTCCAAGACCTATGTCTATACCAATTTTCAGAATTTTTCATCGTAAATAAGTGCCTCAAATCGAGCGCGCAAGATTTGAAGACAACAGGAATGAAACATTGTGAGTTAAAGAAAAGTATGTAATAATAATAATAATAATAAAAAACCAATATAAGTTATGTCATATTTTTGTGTATTTATATTAAACTTATAATCATTCCAACAACTATTATCTTCGAGCAAAAACTTTAAAACAAGACTTCAATAATAGCTTGTGTAGGTAACACAACCGTCCACCAACCACTTTGGCCCCACTGAAGAGAGAACGAACCAAACTAAATATGTAACGAAGGTTTGTTTGTATAAAATTACTACCAAATGCATTTTTTTAAGGGGTAGTAAAGCAGTTTAAATATTGAAAATCAAAATAAACATTTATTTTTATGATTTTTATATTATTATTTTTAAAGTTAAGTTACTGCAGTATTACATCTCAGTGAATTGCGTGCAGTGGTGTAGTATTTAAAATTGTTCACAGAAACAGAACATTTGCTTAAGGTATGTATGCAAAATAATTTAAAAGAGCATTTTATTTTTAAAAATTTGATTCAATTCTGAGAATATTTAAAAATTCTTGAATAGTGGCATTCAAATGTTTGTCACTGCGTGTATATAGGATGCATCAGTGGCGTCCGCAGGATTTTTCAATGGGGGGGGGGGGGGGCTTGAAAATTAGTTACATTTTTATATTGTCCAGTCTAATAATTTTAGACGTTTATTTGAGGTATTTTAAAATGTTTGTAACCTTTATGGTAGAAAAAATGCTCTGATCATAAGCTTCGATGCCCAGTGTATGTTTTTGGAAGCAAATTGGATCAAGTTGGTACTTTTAGGAGATCAAAATTGAAAATTCTCAGTGCTTTTAAAAATAATTGGAGAAAAGAAAAATGAAAATTTATTTAAATGTTTGGTTATACCGTCTTCACTTGGATTGTATTTGAATAATTAATTTTTTTTTTCTATATAAATGTCAATAAAAAATTATTTATCCGGTCAAAAACCTTAAAAATGTAATACGTAAGTTATTTTATTATAGCTAAAATATTAACGATACCTATATAGGCATAGTGTTTGGAAATTTCATGAAATTTAAAAAAATGAAATAGGTATTTCAGTATTTTGATATATTTTGTTTTATTTTTAAATAAGTTTTATATTTACATATAATTGTCATAAATTACCTTCATAACTATATGGTACCTGTATGTATACCTAACCTTTGGTATTATACATTTAAAATGGTATTCAAAATTTTTAAATATTTTAATGTCTAAATGATACAAGTAGGTACACAATATTATACATGTATAATGTATATTGTATAAATACTGAATTCTATCATTAGAATTTAGAACACTGAACATTGTGTTAAAAAAATAAATAAATAGTATTTTTATTTGTGTAAAAAAATTTCAATGTGTCACGTTTTTGTGAAATATTTCATACTTCAAACACTATATAGGCACCATGGTTATTTTTTATAAGCATTTAAAGTTCAAATTTCGTCAAAATGACAGTTCATTTTTTGTTCAAAACTTATAAAATATAAAATATATATATAGCTAAAGCTAGACAATTTAATACAAGGTCTTTCATACAAGTAGTTCATACTTTTACCTAAAAATTACAGATAATCTATGAAAATTGGTATGCAAATACAATGTTCTTTCAAAAATGAATTCATTCTGGTAAGACACATATGAAATTTACTTCTTGCTTTACTATAGTTGACAGCTTAACTTGATTAATATTTTTTTGAAAAAGTAACAATAATACGGGCAATGGGGGGGGGGGCTTCAGCCCTTTAGCCCCCCCCCCCCTGCGGACGCCACTGGGATGCATATAAACAATATAGTTCGTAAAACATAAGTTGCCAAATTTTCAAAATGTTAATTTTTGTTCACGAAAATATTTATTAATAATATACTTTGTGAAACAGGAATATAAAATATCGATTTATTTAATAGCTTAAAGAAAAAGTCTAAGTATTTTAGTTTGAATAATATAATATATGCAGTATGACATATAATCGGCATATTATTTAAACTGAAAACTCGTTTCTTAAATAAATTCTTAAAAACACATTATCTATTATAATTTATGTTTTTTTTAAGCTTATGTTATATAAACATTATGGTGATTTTGTTCTGGGCAATAATCCAAATTCTTCACAAATATTTTAAGATGATTCGCTAGCGGTAGTCTATTATGCAAAGACCAACTTGTTTAAATGTAAATAAACACGTCTGCTTGAGGTCACACAATATGATGGTTAACCGATGTAGGTATACTAAATCAAAATTATGTGTCAAACGTTAATTAATTCGATGGCTGAGAGACTAAAAGTTGTATGTCCAATTTATCACAAAATCGTGAGATATAGTGAAAATGCTAATATAAACATTCAGTCAAAATTTCATTTATCTACAGTCATTTTTTTTAAATAAGGTACTTATACCAAAACCAACATTTGTCGAAAATCAATTTTGCGTAAAAATTCCCGTTTTTCCTCTTTTGTCTTTTGTCTCTTTTGAAAACTATTGTAGTACCAAGTAGATTCATTTTCCTTTCAGAAAAGATACTGCTGAAGAAAATCCAAGCACTTT
>CARXXK010000002.1:106533499-106634583 GCA_949089665.1 Macrosiphum euphorbiae | reverse complement strand
ATACAGATCGTCTTCGCTCAGAATCGTTGTTTTCTATTGGAATTAAATTATTTCGTATAGTTGAATTGAACACATCATTTACAATGAACCACACGACACCTATTGCACAGCAAAGCGTTGACTTTCCCACTTTTTTATTTTATATTTTAATGAATATTATATAATAATGTTTCTTTGAAAAATAGCGAAATTATATACAGCTTGAAATAATTGTTGTTGTATAAACATTTTAACACATACCTACTTTGCTTAAAGTAATTTAGTGATGGAAACACAATACGTTCTACCAAGGCTGGGGCATTAACGATTAAAAATTAAAATTAGTTAAAAACGTTAAGTTAATTTTAATTAAGTTTATTAACTCGTTACTTTTTTTTCAAATTAACTTTTAACTTAATAAGTTGCTTTTTTTCAAGATTAACGTGTTAACTTCAAGTTAATTTTATTTCAAAAATATCTAAATTAAGTTAATTTTCTTCCGAAGAATAGGTAAATTTTTAATGTGTTTTTTCGTTGATGTATCAGTTTAAATTTCCCCAGTAATTTTCTTAGACGTAAAGAAAAACTATCTAATAAACCACATTATGTGTCTGGAATTTTCTATTTTTGCAAATTAGCAAATTTTAACTTTACACTAAGTTAAGTTACTTTTTTTTCAAAGTTAACTTTTAACTTAACTTAACTTAATTATTTTAAATAACTTAACTTAACGAGTTAAAAAAAAACATTAACTTGCCCAGCCTTGCGTTCTACTGACAAAATTGACAAAACCTAGTTAGATATCGATTCATATGGAAAAAACATCGATAAATTAACTGGCATCGTCAGAATAGATCGAAACATCGAACGTACTTTTGTCTGGTCAAAATTAATCTAAAACGAACCTTTTCCATACATAAAATAATACTTAGAAAATCAAAACGTACACTTTTTCCAGTTTTACGCCAAATCGTACCAAATCGTCTTAAAAGAATAGGCACCAATCATTATTTATACAAAAACGTACTTTAATGTTATGCCAAAACTTAATATTACCTACCCGTGTTGTAAGTATACCTACCTATATATAGGGAAGTAAAACAGTTAATCCAAAACGTATTAAAATATAGGTTTTGTTAACATTTTTGTAGGTTCGGTTAGGTATTGTTGTGTTAAGGTAACACTGTATTATATCACATTCATTGTATGTGACTGTATGTGTGTAAGCAGTCTCTCTCTCGCGTCTCGCTTGCTTTGAGTTGCCTCGTCAGTCGTCAATTATATTAAATAAATAAACGTCAAACAATATTATTTTGTTTACTTATTTCAAATACAACATGGTGTCAGGTGTTGATTCATTATGGGTCGAAAAAAGAAGGATCAAGCAGATAAATCTGGATCACAACATGATGAATCAATAAACGAGCCGCAACAAACCACGTGCACTGATACTCAAATTTCAACAAACACATTTACAATGTCGTCAGGTCTTATTGGTAATATAAGTCAACTATCCTTAGATGGAAATTTATATCAAAATTGGTCCGATTGGTTGCAAGAGTTCAACATTTATTTGATTGCGAGTGGTTATGATAGTCAGCCAGAAATACGTAAAATATCAATATTTTTACATTTTATTGGTAAAGCTGCTTTAAAAATCTATAATTCATTTAATGTTAACATTAAAGAGTTGACATTGGACAATCTAATATTCAAATTTAATGAATATTTTATTCCACGTAAAAATGTTACTGTGGAACGCCATACATTTTTTACACGCTACCAATTACCTGATGAAAGTATTAATGAATATATAGCAGATTTAACAAATAAAAGTATATCATGTGAATTTGAGTCTTTACGAGAAAGTCTAGTAAAAGATATATTAATCTGTGGTCTAAATACAAATAATATTAAAATTAAACAATGTCTACTAAAAGAAGATGATCTTACATTGGAAAAAGCATTGAAAATTGCCTATGACATTGTCACAACAAAGGGTTAAGCAACTGGATGTCATGGATGGGAGCAATGAAGCAGTCAAAGAAGTACTAACAGTCCAGTCAAAAGAAAAGTTCAAAAGTCGAGGTCACCATCAAGGGTCATATATGGTCATAAGAATCGTCAGTCAACATCATCGGATAAAAACAATCAAACTCATGAGTCATCGCTGTCCAGTCAATCGTCAATAATCAAAAAAGAAAGTTCAAAGAAGTCATACGGTAAAAACAATAATTTTAGTCCCACATGTAGTCGTTGTGGTCAAAGTCATAAATTTTCATGTCCCGCCAAAGGTATTAAATGTCATAAATGTAATTTGTTTAATCATTTTGCTAAATATTGTAAGACAAAGATGGTTAATCAAGTGACACTTGATAAAAATAATTCTAGTATGATAATTTACTTTTTATTGGTTCTATAATTTATATCATAATAAAATGATGTTTGGCAAATTGTATTACAAATTAATAATAGATATGTGAATTGTCAGTTAGATACAGGTGCCCAAGCTAATATAATGTCAATTGAAATTTTTAAAAAAATGAATATTTCTGTCAGTAGTATTAAAAAACAATCTAATGTAAAGTAATGGCTTTAACTCTAATAAGATATCCACTTTAGGTAAAAAGCACTATTAAATGTTTTATAAACAAAATATTACTTAATTGAATTTTACATAGTTCATTTTTCATGTAATACTATACTAGGGTTGGAAACTTGTAGTAATCTTAATTTAATATCTAGAATTAATCTCATAAATAATGATAAAGAGATTTCTATTTTAAATGAGTATGAAGATTTATTTGAAGGTCTAGGATGTCTACCAATCACTTATCATATTCATTTAGACACTAATATTCAACCTAAAATTGATCCTCCTAGGAGAGTTCCATTTAAAATGTATGATAAACTAGAATCTGAACTGAAAAATATGGTCAATATGAAAGTAATAAAAAAGTTAAATGCAGCCCAACGTCTTGGGTAAATTCTATAACGAACCGAACTATCAATGTAACAAAGGTTTGTTTGAATAAAATTACTACCAAATGTATTTATTTAAGGGGTAGTAAAGCAGTTAAAATATTGAAAATCAAAATAAACTTTTTTTTTATGTTGAGTTTAAAAGTTAAGTTACTGCAGTCTCACATCTCAGTGCATTGCAGTGCAGTGGTGTAGTATTTAGAATCGTTCACAGAAAACAGACAAATTTGCTTAAGGTATGGATGAAAAATAAATTTAAAGCGCATTTTATTTTTAAAAATTTGATTCAATTCTGAGAATACTTCAAAATACTTGAATAGTGGCATTTCAATTTTTTGTTCACTGCGTGCATGTAAGATGCATTTATAAACAATAGGTATTCGTAAAACAATAGTTGCCAAATTTTCAAAATGTTTTATATTTGTCCACGAAAATATTTATTAATAACATACTTTGTGAAACAGGAATATAAAATATCGATTTCTTTAATAGCTTAAAAAAAAAGTCTAAGTATTTTAGTTGGAATAATATATATGTAGTATGACATATTATAATCGGCATACTTCTTAAACTAAACACTCGTTTCTTAGATCAATTCTTAAAAACACATTATTTTAATTTATATTTTTTTTAACTTATGTTATATACATATTAAGGTGATTTTGTTCTGGGCAAAAGTCCAAATTCTTCCTCAACAGTCAACAGTATTTAATGGTATACACGTATAATATAATGACCAATAAATAATCATAATATATACACATATATCGTATAAATACAATTTTCACAAATATTTTAAGATGATTCGCAACCGGAATATACTGTATCTTATTATGAAAATACCTACTTGTATAAATGCAAATGAACCGGTCCACCGGAGGTCATACAATATGATGGTTAACAGATGTAGGTATACTAAATCAAAATTATGTGTCAAACGTTATTCAATTCGATGGGTAAGATGAAAAAAGTTGTATGTCCATTTTTTCTCAAATTCGTTTTAAGTCTATTGGGTTAATCTGGGTTAAATTGGGGAAACGGAAATGTCAGTAAACAACTCAAATATTTTCAAATTGTTATGGTGTATAGAAAATGCTAATATAAACATTCAGTCAAAATTTCATTTATCTACGGTAATTTTTTTTAGAGTCACACCAAAAACCAAAATTTGTCAGAAATCAAGTACCAAGCAAATTAACTTTCCTTTCAGAAAAGATACTGTTGAAGAAAATATAATAATATATATAATATATAATATAATATATTTTACTATCCTAAAAGGTGATGACAGACACAAAAAAAAAATAAATATAAAAAAAAATAAATAAATCTCAAACATTCATAACAAATTATTGTGCCTTTAGTCTTTACTTCAAATTTGGTTTTGTAATTTCCAGAAAGAAAATTTTATGATTCATCTTGTTTTAAATTTTCAAATGATAGATACTAAAATAAAATATTATGAATTCTTAACTACAAAATAATTCACGATTTTCTGACGTTCGTCAATTTTAAAACTACAAACACTCATAAAAAATATGCTTACGTTGGGAAACAACCTGTTAACTTCGTATGCTAGTTTTTGTTGTAGAGACTAAAGTAATAGATATTATTAATTTTTATAAATGTATTAATAAATGAGAATGGTATCGTTAAAATCTTATCATGTAGTGGGACAAAAGTGCTCCTAGAGTAACTATTAGGACGAAAATTGAATCCGATATTTTGTGAAAGAATGACTTTTAACTTGGAAGTATTTTAAATTAATATATAGGTATAGCTGGTAAGTATAGATATCACGATAAAACATAATCAAGTATAAGGTTGTATAGGTATTATGAGATGATTTAGATGAAGTATATTCAATAAGTAATAATAAAAAGTTTAATTATCCAGAAAAAATAAATATATCTTGTAAGCTTATCAAACATGATGCCCTAGGATATGATAGGTATAGATACATTCAGAATAATAATTTTATACCAAATATGGAACAATTATTATAGATCTGTCTTTTACAATAATTGTTATCTTATGGAATATACTTACAAAATAATGGTGGTAAAAGTAGTAAGAGCTCTTTTATTATTACGAGCAAGAAAATAGTTTGATATGGCTTTAATAATTTAAAAAACACATTTTCGGATAATATGGTACCTATTTAAAACAACAATCATTCATAGTTTTATTGTGGTATGACTAAATTCAAAAGTTGTAACCAAAATATTACTATAATATCATAATTTAGTTTGAATTTGATTATTTCAAAAATATAAAATATTTTTAACATATTATTGTGTCCTTAAATCATTGTGATGCGGAAAATGTACAGGATATCTAGGTCATAATTTATATATTAATATAGTTTATCGTTTTATTTGTTTAGTCTATAACCTAGATAGTTCATGGAATAACTGCATTTCATATTTTAATGGTGACATATAGGTATGAATCTGATGGTCCCCCCAATTTTTTTTTAAATTTAATATGAATTTATTTATTCCTATTGTCTAATATTTTCAAATATTTTTATAAATACGTATAATAAATTATGGATTATATTTTTGATAACTGAATTACTTGAATCAAATTCACAAGCAATTATTTTAACCATTTTTATTAATTATATTTTACTTTATACCTACTTATTTTTTTTTTAAATTTTTATTGTTTCAAGTAAGTAGTTCAGTTGATCAAACATATACATATTTTACAATCTATTATATTTATGAAAATAAATAATGATAATTTTATATTTTATTTTAAAAAAAACTTTCAGATTAAATAATAAATAATATTATGTTATTAAATTCAATTTTATTAGTCAATAATTAACTTAAAAGAAAAATGGGAAGAAAATGTCCGCATAAAAATATATTGGTTTTTCTAGCGTCAGTTGTTGGGAGTTAAGTGGTCACTGATTAGAATGATTACGTTAGGGGCCTGTAAAATAGTTCAAGGGGAATTTTGTTTTATTAAGCGTCATTTCAGACACGTGTCATAGTCATTTTGAAAACTTTATTACTATTTTTTACAAATAATATAGGACTATTTCAGGTATATATGTACATCATTATAATATAATATATGAAAATTAATGTACACGAAACAAGTGAGGTAAAAAATTCATCGTTTTCCTCAATCGGTATTGTATATTTTAATATTGAATATTTATGTACCAGCCAAATAAGTTTAAAAAACATAGGCAAATGTTTTTTAAGATTATCATAATCACAAAATCGAAACTGAAAAACATTTAAAACCAAATGTACGTCGGTATTAAATGAATATAATATGTATATTATAATCTGGGACAGGTTTAAGATTCAAATTAAAACCAGTTATCCCGAGTGTAATAACTTAATATGTCTACAGAAAAGAGTGGCGTGGCGTATGAGTATGCTGTGTATGCATACAGCATACCCTTCACAAAATGAAAACATTTTTTTTTATATATATAATATATAATTATTATTAATAATGCTATATTTTTATAAAAATATTTTAAATTTCATTGTACTAATTTAGTGCTTCGTAATAACCTATTGTTTATTATGTAAGCAGTATGGAAGTAGGCGATTGCATACGGGTACAGAATTTCAACGACAGTTATTTATAGTTCTTATCGATAATATTAATAACAAAACATAGAACGATTCGTCACTCGTGTAGGTATGCAGGATCAGTATTGCATACGCCATCGTTGACAGTCTATTATGAGTTGTAACGTGCATTAATTTTTAAAAAGTGATTTACTTTTTATTTATTAAATAATATAATACTTTATTATGTACTAGGTAATGTAATATATATTAATGAATACGTAAAACTTTGTATGTTTAAAGTAAAATTTTAAAAACCGTATGGCGGGTGTGCAGGGCATATCCCCCCACGATTCCATTAACTTACTATTTCAACGCATACGCTAAGCAGTAAGCTGAGACCCACGCTACGCCGCTGAGTCAGAAATGTACTGTAGGAATCTTAACAATTTACCAGTAGAACTGTGCCAAAATTATTTTGAATTTATGATCATGAATTTATTGTTTATACTTTGTACCGATCTTAATTTATTCAGCTAGCGAAACAACTAAAACAAAAATAAAGACAGGAAAATCGTATAGGTAGCAGCCTACTAGTAAGCCACCATCGCCTCATCTGTCATCGCCCGTAATCCGTGCTGCTGTTGCTGCATCATCCTCCGCAGATACTCTTCGCCGTCCGCCTTGACCCGACGGACAGCACTTCCGGATCGGCACGGCCGTCAGGTGGTCATCGCACAGGCCTCCGCCGATCGCCTCGACCGTGTAGAAGTTTCCACGTACATGTCCCCAGCCTCCCACCAATCTAACATTTAGCAATTTTTTTTGTTCGTATAATTATCACGTCATTCCTATGAATTCCTATGATAGGTTTCAGAATTCCTACGAAAAAATTCCGTCCGCAAGAGCAAAATTCCAGTGCGTGGGGCTGGGAACACGATTTTTCACCCCTACCCTTCAATATAAAAGGGGTTGTTCCCGCAATTGAATTTTTGAGAAATGTTAAGCACCAATATTATACATTGTGATTTGTGATCTATAATATTAATTATCGAAAGACAATTTTTGTTTCAAAGTTATTTACTTTATGTTAAATACTTAAATATGTTGTTTTGGAAATTTTGAAATATACATAATAAGATATACAAATTATCAATACTCTACATGTATAAGAATGTAATCATAATATTTACCTCATATACTACTGTAAAATAGTACAATTCTAAAACATTTCATTTCATATAATTGTTGATAACATTAATAATTAATCTCAACAAAAACCCTTAGTAAACTACGTGTCAAAATGGCTAAGTAAAAAAAGAAAATATAAGATCTTTAAGCACTATAAAGATGTGATATCATGAATAAATGCTAAGTATATTGAATTTAAGCACAGGCCTCCGCCGATCGCCTCGACCGTGTAGACATTTCCACGTGCATGTCCCCAGCCTCCCACCCATCTAACTTTTAGCAATTTTTTTTGTTCGTATAATTAGCACGTCATTCCTATGAATTCCTATGATAGGTTTCAGAATTCTTACGAAAAAATTCCGTCCGCAAGAGCAAAATTCCCGTGGGAGGGGCTGGGAACACAATTTTTCACCCCCACCCTTGACTATAAAAGGGGTTGTTTCCAATTGAATTTTTGAGAAATAACCGAATGTTAAGCACCAATATTATACATTGTGATTTGTGATCTATAATATTAATTAACGAAAGACAATTTTTGTTTAAAAGTTATTAACTTTATGTTAAATATGTTGTTTTGGAAATTTTGAAATATACATAATAAGATATACAAATTATCAATAATCTACATGTATAAGAATGTAATCATAATATTTACCTTATATACAACTGTAAAATAGTACAATTCTAAAACATTTAATTTCATATAACTGTTGATAATATCAATTAATCTCAACAAAAACCCTTCGTAAACTACGTGTCAAAATGGCTAAGTAAAAAAAAAATATAAGATCTTCAAGCCCTATAATGATGTGATATCATGAATAAATGCTAAGTATATTGAATTTAAGTAAGCTTATTGTATTAAAATAATTTATTTACTTGTCTAGGAATTGTTGCTTAAAAGAAACAAAGTGTGATAAACAAAATTATTAAATGCCGAAGGACTATTAAAATATCACTTAAAATTATTTAAAAAAATGTATTATTAATATTTATATACTATTCTAAATAATTCCTCGCCAAGTAAATACATTATTGAAATACAATAAGTTTATTTAAATTCAATATACTTAGACTGAACTACTGTTGCAACAGACCAGAACGTCGAAGGCCCACCGGCCACCAGCCGATGGCGACAACGAGAAAGGCGACGGTGGCGTCGAAACTCGATCGGACGGTGCCTATGCACACTCTTTAGGCGGCGTCTCTATTATTATTATTATATTTTTTTTTACTTAGCCGCGTTTTACACGATGTTTTTTCGTTGTGATATCACCAATTTTTTTAGAAAATTTTAGAGAACAGTTTTTGGGGAATTTATTTTATCACTAAGTTTCTTTATATTATTCAATAATAGTAGTTACTTTTCCTTATGTTGTATTCTTTGTAGTTTGTTTGTACACTTTAGTTGGTATATTTATAATAAAATAATATCAATATATTATTGTACGCGAGGTATGAACAAAGTACAAAGTATAATAACTAACAACAGTAATAACACATCAATATACTAACACTAGTAATAATTACAATTTAATAAATGTATACAATATATTAAGGTGATTTAAATGAAACGATAGTCGATAATGAAATGAAACAAAGAATACATACCTAAAATCTTGATGTCGTGAATTAGCGCAATAATGAAATGCGTACACGAATGGAGTGGGGGAACCTGTGTCATAGGATTCTAATACCCTCAATAATTTTTACCTCCCACGGTAAATATAATATCTTAGGTTATAGTTACTGGGTGTAAATATATACTAAGATATTTTGACATCCCTTGGTGGGGGAGGGTTAAATATATCCTAGGATATAGTTACCCACTGGTAGAAATGTAATGTTAGGGGGGGGAGGGATTATAATATACCAGTATAACGGTGCACCGTAAATTTCGCGCTGTAATTTCAGCTCACGTTAAGTGAGAGTGGTAATTATAGCGCACTCGAAAATTTAGACAAATATTACTTTTAAAAATATATTTACAACTAATAGAAAGAATTTCTGTGTTTTCAGTGCATCAGATAATACCTAGATAATCTGATATACCTAGGTAACTAGACTAGCATAAAATAATTTATTGCAATATCATCTGTTGTTAGTATACACGTATCCTGTAAAACTATATTATTGTTTAAATATCCTAATTTTCGAATGTCTTTACAATATATAATTACTCAAAGAGGAAAATCAAAATTGTCCAGGATGGGTAGGTACACTCATCAGCAGTGTTGTGACTTATCTAGATAATTATTTAGTTATCTTTTATCGTATCTAGATAAATAGTTGCGTTTTATCTATATAATTATCTAAGATAAAAAATTCATCCATCAAGATAAATTCGTCTCTATACAAAAAAATGAAATACACTTTTTATTGTCAATTTATTTTTTTGATAATTAACACTTTAAATTTGAATTGTCGTCATCTCAGTAAAATTTGTATGTTCATAATAATATTATAATATATTAGGTACCTATTATTTATTATTGATAGCATTATTTCACACTTTATCGTGTACACAGACACAAAAAAAAAAATAAAAATAAAAAACACACATCATTGTAAAATCAATACATTCATCGTCCCACTAAGAATTTAAAACCAAGTTGAATGAAAAATAATATTCAATGAAAAAATTAAATTTAAATAAAAAATGCATTTATAATTTAAAAAATCGACAATAGGACATAAAAATGTATGTTTAATAAAAAAACTAATTTCAATAAAAAAAATTTAGTTTAATTATAAAACCCTTCAAAAAAAAAAAAAAAATCTAAAAATAGGATATAAAAATCAGTAGAATAAAAGTCTAGTTGAATAAATAATCTATTTATAAATATAATTAATAAAAAGTTGAACATTTTATTAATTGTTCAATTTTTAATTTTTATTAATTTTAATTATTAATCATCAGCCACTTAAAAATAATTTCTAATAATGATTAATAAAAATAATAAACATTAATTCCCGTCGTATTGGATGGCACGTGGTCGAGGTTGCACGGAAATTATGATCGTGCGGATTTCGGAGATAGTCGTGCAAATTCATGCTAAATGCGTGCTAAATGAAGGATATGTAAAATTAAAAAAAAATCCTTTTTTTTTTGTTGGGCGATGATGGTGGAACGTTTAATTTTTGGGATTCCATCGACACTGATATCGTTTAAATTGCAAAATTAGTCATGCAAATTCATGTTAATTGCGTGCTAGTTATTGATGAAATAAAACATTTTTTAAAGGGCGGTACTGGTGCATCGTACGTGCTTTTTTCGTCGCCTACCTGTCTCCGTTCTTTATATTTTCAAATTTAAAATCCCCTCACCCAATGTTCGAAATCACTATAATTATTACATTCCAACTCTGTCTACTTCCTTCAGCCATAATCACCCCATGCACAGGATGCTTAGGTTGGCCAATCAACTGTGCCAATCTAATTTCACATTTTTTTCACATTTATTTTGTTTGTCTCATACTATTAGTTTGTACCTAAATCTGTACTGTTATCAATTTGTATTTAAACATGTATATACTGTTTACCTTTCTATAAAAGCCGTTTGGCATTAATCTTATAATAAATAAAAAAAGTTTTTATTAATGATTTTACATAAGTAACTATTTATAATATAGTGTGTTCACGCTAAGAGGTACCACTAAATATTTCAGTTCGATGACCTTATATTGAAATGGCGTTTACACTGAATGACAAATAGTACTTAGTACAAATTCTCAGATAAGTTTCAAATTTTTAACTCTTTCGATACGCGCATGCGCGATACAACTTACATTTTAAAATGTTATCAAAGTTGTTTTTACTATTTTATCTGTGTGAAAACAGGTATTTAACAATATTGGATATAAATAAGTAACAATAAGTTGAATTTAGTTTATAATTCCTCAAAAAAATTACTCGTAAATATTAAGTTGCATATGCCAATTTTGTAATTAGAAAAAAACTTTTTAAACATAAATTGTTTTGAAAAAAATATTCTATCCGAATATGTAAAAAAACAATTGATGTAAACATTTTAAAAAAAATAAGTTATATGGCGCTGTATTATTTGAAAATTTGAAATTCATCTGAGAATGTGTATTTAAATAATATCTGTCATTCAGTAAAAACCCCATTTCAATATAATAGGTTATCGAACTGAAATATTTAGTGGTACCTCTTAGCTTGCGAACTTATCCGTTATTGAGTCAATTAATTATCCAGTTGGAAATTGGAATGTACCTAGTCAATTTATGAATTTGTACCAAGAATTTATCAGAAAATAACTACGTGTTTAATCTTAAACAAAATTGTATAGTAAGTACTTACAGAAACATATATAAACTTACTTGAAAATTCTTGCTAATCATTAGCTTTCGCTTGGTGTTAATTTCAAAGTTCTTGGTCAAAGCAGGTGGGCCAACCTCATAAGTTCAAAAATGTAAAGCAGCCGTCCGAAGGACATACAAATTTCAAAAAGAGCCTTACAAATACATGCTAGTCATTAGCCGCTTTCGTTTAATACTGATTTCAAAGTTCTGGGTCTAAATTCTGGCTATAACTTTAGCATAAGGGCGACGGTTACTATAAACAGGATTATCGTACATCGTATAAAAAATTCATTCGTAGAGTAGATAGGTAATAATGTAAATGATAATTATTCTTTATGCCTTATGTTATAACTGGTTTTTGATGTCCCTCGATGAGTCTGCAGTTTAATAAATTCACGATAGCACTTTTTGTACACTTATCTACTCGCTATCGTCTGCAATAGAAGCCAAACAATTACAAACTATTAAACTTTTTGTTTCGCCTTTTAAATAAAAGTATTTATTATAAATACTAGTATTTGGTAATAGGATATGTGGTAATAGGGTTTAATTAAAATTATTTAATAGATACTCTGTATGAAAATGTCAAAATGTCAAAATGAGTCTACAATGAATCAATATGTAAATATTTTGAAGCACAACCGGTTATAAAGAAATGTACATATTATATAAATATAACACCATATTATATATATTATAGGTACCTATTGTATGAGTATATCGTGCATAGGTAATAAATATAAAATGTTTATTTCTGACATAGAATTATATGTGCAAGTATATAGGTACCTACATTATATGGTTTAGATTGTATTTTCAACGAATATTTAATCCAATTTAAATTTATTTTTGATAGATCTTGAAGGATTTGGTTAGTCTAATTCTCATTTTAATTCTATCATAATTCATAAATCTTAAAACGACGATTGATCTGAACAATAATTTAACACCACATGAAATAATCGCAATGTTTTTTTTACTACTGATACAAAATAATAATTGATGTAACAATATTATAATTTCTGGTTCAAAATATAATTGTGTAAAAATTACATTTTAATTTATTGAAAAGAATAAAAAGTAAACAGCTCATAAATTGTGCATACTAATTGTAAACAAACAGTAGTTAATTAACATTAATTATGATACCTAGATTGAATTATTATGGTATAAATATGTATAATATACCTAGGTAGGTATTTAATTATGGAATTGCAGGTAGCACAAAACTTGTTGCTTATAATTTTATTACAACATGCTTTTTGTAGTTTATTTAAAATTAATAGAAGTGAATATTGAAATTGAAGATAAAAATCAATTAAACAATTTTAAATTTTTTTTGTAATTTTATTAGATAGGATTTATTTATAATATATTTTATAAATATATACTATGTATTTAGAACAAAGAAAAATTATTTGAGTAATACATAACATACCTTATATACAATCGTATTTTTTGATTACCTATTACCTAACTATTATTTTATTTTTATAATAATCACAAAAAAACAAAAACTTAATATTTAATGGCACACATAATATAAGGGTTTTTATATGCCCTAGATCCTAGAGTCTTAATATAATATAATAATATCTACATTCTATATACATATTGCATTTAGAAATCATTTTAACTTTTATGAGTACTGCACATTGCCACTCTTATGACGACGACCCAGAGATATTATTATATTGCGTCGGCTCACTGTGATCCATTGAACCTCTAAAGATTTTCCTTAAGTCCATAATAACTTGGTGCTTGGCCACAAATATAATGAATATAAATACACCTTGTAGACTGCTAGAGGAATAAATAATGTTCCATTTCGTCCCTTCAATTCGTAATACAATAGATAGTACCATAAGAAAATACGGTATTCCAATAATCAGAAATAGTTTGATGCTCATTACAAATCTGTCAAAAATTAAAAATTTAAATCCATATTAAGTCAAATGAAACGATTTCAAATATTTTTTAAAAAATAAATCAAAAATTGTTTAGAACATTTATAATTTAACTAGTGGAGAAGACGGAAACTACTAACTTCAAATTTATCAAATTTTTAGTTTAGCTAGTAATAACGTTAAATTATCTGTATAATATGTTGTACTATAGTACAAGTTAAAAATATAGATTTTTCATTATGTTTTTATTTTTACACGCTTATCACTTATATTTTGACTTACCTCGCAGAGCTCAATGTTTTATAATATATAATGTTTAAATAATGTATATAATTATGTAGGTTCCAAAAGTACTTAACAGACTATATTAGGTATGTGCCCTATGTGGATGGATAGTACCCTACTGTATTCTTACTTCTCTTTGTAAATAAGAAAATGTTCTGTTCTTGAATCTGTTCTATAGAATTTATTAAGTTCAGATTTAACTCTTGAAGAATGAATAGCAGTTAGCCTGAACAAAATTAAATTGGCATTCAGCATAACAGACATTGGTATCAGGATGAAAACTAAACCTCCGTGGCCAGACATATCTGGAAAAATAATTGATATAAATTAATAATAATTACCTATACATTTATAGCCATGCAATATACACTTTTAGTATAGAAAACTAGTGTCACCGATGTTCATTCAAAGTTATATCGCAAAATGTTAAACTTTATACAAACACGTATACCGTCGATTATTATTTTTTTCCCCCTTATGAATCGAACAAAAACTTTTTTTCACAAACATAAAAATAAGTAAATAATGTAAAAATTAACCATTACAAATAATATATATGAGTAACAAATATTTTTCAATCAAAATTAAATTCATTTTTTAAAAATTGTAGGTAACAAAGATAGTTTTCAGTTGAAAAATAATCTGTTAAGCTACCTAATTATTATGGATGTAGGTATTTTTTGTTTTCTGTAGGTAAATAGGGAAAACTAATAAAACTAGCGTATTAATATTAAGCTTATAATCACACCAACAATTATTATCTTGAAGCAAAAAATTTAAAACAAGCCATTAATAATAGATTGAATAGGTACCACAACCGTCCACCACCCACACAAAACATGTATAGCGGCTCCTGTAGCTAGGGTGTATGTCTTTGTGTTTTGTGTAAGTAAATAGAGAATAATTAAAAACTGGATCTATATGTATTTACATATCATTACTAGGTCTATGCAGTCTTATGAGAGTAAAAAATGTGGACGTTTCATTCAATTCTGAGTTCGTATTTAACCCATTTAGTATATTTTGGAATATTTTGTAAATTTGGAAATAAAATATTCATTTATTATTAATTTTAATATTATGGTACCCAGAAATTTTTTTTGAACATTTTCAATTTTTTTTCTATCATTTTGTTAAAAGGAAAACACGTAGTTTTAGTATTATAAGTCACCGCGCAAATAAAAAGCAGTAAATTTTAAAAAAATATTCACACGAAAGATAGAACCTTCAGCAAAAAAACATTGTTTTAATAGTGGAAAAAAAAAATTATAAAAATGCATATTGATTATTGACACATATTATATTGATTTTTATTGATTATTTTTGCTTATTTTTAAAATGTTTAAGAGAATATACTGAGAATACTTAAAGGTTTTTTAGAGATTATATTAGATGTTTTAAGAGAATATAAACTTATAATCATACCAAGAATTATTATTTTCAAGTAAAACATTTTAAACAAGCCATTATTACTAGCATGCGTAGGTACCACAACCGTCCACCAAACACTCAAAACATGTATTGTGGCAGCCGGTGCTAGTGTTCGGCTGCACTGAAGAGAACGAACAAAACTACTAATGTAACAAAGGTTTGTTTGAATAAAATTACTACCAAATGCATTTATTTAAGGGGTAGTAAAGCAGTTATACTATGACAAAAAATTGGAAATCAGTTTTGTCAGTCTGTTGAGATGGTACCATGCTTGTCAGTGGACCTATTAGAAGAGTACAAGCTAAGTGTAAAGTGGAAAATAAAAATATTCTATATTATGTCCACTGCCATTTTCGCTGGATTAATTTGGCCCTAGTAGATTATACATGTTATAATATGTGAAAAGTTAAATCCAGCATCCTGTTTGAAAAATAATAATGAATTAGTTTTTTGGTACTTTATTTATATTTTTATTGTATTACACAAGAAATGATATTTTAGAAAATATAATTGCATCATGAGTAGTCTCAGCTCTTCGAAAAATATTTTTCTACCAGCCCATAATTTGTTATGGTGGCCCAATAGCCCATTTATTGGCCACATATTAATATTAGTAAATAATAATAACTTGTTGATAGTATTCTATTATATAGCTGTCATATAAATTGTAATGCAGCATTGCGGCCATTTTATCCTAAAATGTTAGCAACCCTTCGAGATTTTTTCGAATGCTCGACTGGCCTATCCGACTCCAGGAATGTATGTGTATTTTGTATTAAATGTGTAATTAATTGTGCTTATCCTGAAATAAAACCTATGATTACATTATATTGTGGTTACTTATAAAACATTAACATCTACACCGATCTAAAATTTACAATATTTATATCTGAAAAAAATAAAAATGTCGTAATTAATTTACTTAAAAATAATTGTGTGAACTTACGGTAGTAAAAGCAACCATATTCTCCAAAATCGGGTGCAAATGTCTGTAGCGATTCGTCTTGTGAATATTTAAAAACCAGACCAGTACATACGAAAATACTTGAAAGTCCCCAACAGTAAAAATGGTACATAATGGTACGTACTGATGTTGATGTATTTCTGTTTATTGAAATGTAGTTCCTAAATTAAAAACATGTTGAAAATATTATATGCAGTTATATTATGCACTGTTGAATTTTGTACATTTAGATTAAAGAAGCAAAACCTTATATTATAATATGGTATACTGCGCACTGGTGTAATTACATCAGTTAATAGGTAAAATATAAAAAAAAAAAAATTAATTTTTGTCTTGTGCGTTATTCCTATTGTAAATCGGCTCATTAATTTGGTCATAGAATTTATCGACTTACATTACCTAATGAACTTGGAACTGTCAAATAAATATTTAATTTTGATTTCTACCTACCAGCCGTATGTGCGTTTCATATATCACTAATGAACAATTTTATTATTATCGATTGTTTGGGCTAATGTTGAATTTTAATTTTGAATTAAATTTATTTTTACAATTGGATTTGATTTTTTAATAAAAATTATCAAACGATTATAATTTTGATTTAACTCATTGATTTGAAAAGTTTCAATTTTGATATTATTACTATTGATTTCATAAAGGAATTTTATCGATATCTATAATCGAATAATAAACTATATAGCAATATTAACTAAAATATTTAATAACATAAATAGATATACTCTATACTAGATGGGTACTATATGTATTCGATTATAATATTGTTCATGACTTGTTTATTTTGTTAGTACATTACTGATGAGTGTAGGTATTCGTATTTCACACACGACTTTATTATAATAATTGCTATTT
Source organism: Macrosiphum euphorbiae (assembly GCA_949089665.1). NCBI lineage: Eukaryota > Metazoa > Arthropoda > Insecta > Hemiptera > Aphididae > Macrosiphum > Macrosiphum euphorbiae. The sequence goes on along the minus strand of CARXXK010000002.1, from coordinate 106,617,107 downwards.
ATATACTTTTTAGTTTTTCCGACTATTATTTATTCCAAACGAGACATACGCCTATATGAATGTACGACCATGGGAGGTTTTCGAACAGGCCCAGGGGAGGGAGAGAAAATATTTTGAATATATATACATATTATCTTCTTGTTTTTATTGTTGATAGGACAATGATCAGTGATTATAGATACTTATAAACTGATATTTACTTTTATTATAATATATTTAATATAATTATCTGCCTACTTAATACTTCTTTGTAGCTTAGAATTTATAACACCACATAAAGATACTCGTTATTGTTTTACATTTTTTTAGATTCTGAGTGGAACGATGAATGTATTGATTTTACAATGATGTGTGTTTTTTAGATTCTGAGCGGAGCGATGAATGTATTGGTTTTACAATGATGTATGTTTTTATATTTTTATTTATATTTTTGTGTCTGTCATCACGTTTTGGGACAGTAAAAGTGCTTCGATTTTCTTCAATAGTACCTTTTCTGATAGGAAAGTGAATCTAGTTGGTACTTTGGGGGGTCAAAAGTAAACATTTTCCAGTAGTTTTCACAAGCGCCGGGAAAAACAACATAAAAATTTAGGAAAAACGGGAATTTTTACGCAAAATTGGTTTTCAAAAAAATCGATTTTGGTTATTGGTGTAACTCTAAAACAAATGAACGTATATACATGAAATTTTCACTGGTTGTTTATATTTGCATTTTCTATACACGATAACATTTTCAAAATATTTTGATTTATTTTGAACAGTTTAGGGACATTTTCATTTTTCATTTTTTTTTATTTTTTTTTCTAAAAATATCAATAAAATTTTATTTGTTGGTTGCAAAAGCTTGAAAATTTAATAGAAGGCTCCTAATATATTGTTTCAAAGGCAGATGACAAATATTAAAAATCCTTAGTCACAATTTTTTTTTATAAGCATTTAAAGTTTAAAAATTGACAAAATATGGAAAAATCACGAAAATTAGCAAATTATTTTGAGTTAAGAATTCGTAAAAATTTTTCTTTTTAAATCTAAGATTTGAAAATGTAATACAAGATTACTCATAAGTTTGTCTACCTTTATCAATAAAAAAATCTCTACCGGACAGTCAAATTAAATTTTTATGAGCATTTGAAATTCAAATTTTTACAACATTGGATGTTCACTCGATTTCTCATGTAGCGATTTCCTTATTTTGTTGTTATTCATAAACGAATAACTATAGATACATGAAAATTTCACTGAATGTTTATATTAGCATTTCCTATACACCATACAATTTTGAAAATATTTTGACTCTTTTTGTTTACGGATATTTTCATTTTTCAATTTTTTAGTTTTTTTTTCTATGAATATCAATAAAGTTTTATCTGTTGGGCCAAAAAGTGTAAAAATTTAATACAAGGCTCCTGCTGATATATTGTTACAATATCAGTTGAAAAATATTAAAAATACATAGGCACGATTTTTTTTTATAAGCATTTAAAGTTGGAATTTTGACAAAATTTATCAAAATCTCGAAAACTATCAATCGTTGGAATTAAAAAATTATAAAATGTTCAGTTTTTATAACTAAGAGTTGAAAATTTAAAACAAATATTCTCTTAAATAATTCATACTGTAACCAAAAAATCTAAAAAATATATAAACACACTTATTTTTTACAGACATTTTAATTTCAAATTTAGACAAAATTTCATATTTAAACCAAGAATTACGATTTTAGTTATTTTGTTGTGATTGAATAATATTATTCGTGGGTACTTGAAACTTCTAAAGTGTACTATTATATATCTATGATAGTATCACGGTTTTTGTTGATGTATAACGCGTTATAAGTATCTAATGGATATTGTGATATGATTAGTTTGGAATTTATTATAGGTACCTATTATAGGTCAATTTTTTGTTTAATACCATAGATATGTATATAATATGTCTTGTACATAGACTGACATACCGTCACCGCTCAGAATCGTTTTTCTTATACAATGATATTATATCATTGAATTCAAATTTAATACCATCCATTATACAGTGACCCACTTGTAACCTACTGTACAGCAGAGCGACACCCACTTGCCCACCTTTTTTATTTTAATTTTAATTTTTTTTTGTGTATGTCATCACCTTTTTAGACGTTCTTGGATTATCTTCAACAGTATCTTTTCTGATAGGAAAGTGAATCTAGTTGGTACTTTGGGGGGGTCAAAAGTAAAAATTTCCCAGTGGTTTTCAAAAGCGACGTTAAAAACAAAAGAAAAATTAAGGAAAAACGGGAATTTTTACGCAAAATCTTTTTTCGAGAAAATCGATTTTGTTTTTGTTGTAACTCTAAAACACATAACCGTAGATCACGACATTGTTACTGACTGTTTATATTAGCATTTTCTATACACCATGTCTTTTTTAAATATTTTGACTTATTTTGAGCTGTTTAGTTACATTTTCAGTTTCCAATTTGTTTAGTTTTTAATTCTATAAACAACAATAAAATTGTATTTGTTGGGTACAAAAGCTTAAAAATTTAATATAAGGCTCCTAATATATTGTTTCAAAGACAGATGAAAAATATTAAAAATCCCTAGGCACAGTTTTTGTTATAAGCATTAAAAGTTCAAATATTGAATAACTACGTAAAAATGACGAAAATTAGCAAAATTATTTCGAGTTAGAAATTCATAAAAATTGTTCTTTTTAAATCTAAGATATTAAAATGTAATACGAGATTCCTCATAATCTTTTCTACCTTTATCAAAAACAAAAATGTCTATAAGGAAGTAAAATTAAATTTTTATTGAAATTCAAATTTTTAAAACATTGGATATTCACTCGATTTGTAGTCTAGTGATTTCCTTATTTTGTTGTAATTCAATAACAAAAGACTGTAGATACATGAAAATTTGACTGAATATTTAAAATTGGCATTTCCTATACACTATACTATTTTGAAAATATTTTGACCCTTTTTGAGCTTTTTAAGGACATTTTCAGGTTTTTGTCCATAAATATCAATAAGGTTTTATCTGTTGGATTAAAAAGTGTAAAAATTTAATTAAAAAAAGATTCCACGTAAGTAGTTAATTCTGTTACTAAAAAATCTAAAGAATACAAATGGACAATTTATTATTATAGTCATTTTAAGTTCAAATTTTGACGAAATTACACAATAAAAAACCTAGAATAACTATTTTAGTTATTTTGTTGTGAATGTATAATATTTATTCGTGGGCACTTGAAACTTCTAAAGTACACTATCATATATCTATGATGGTATCAGGGTTTGTTGTTGATGTATAACGCGTTATACGTAAATAATGGATACTGTGATATGATTAATTTGGAATTTATTATAGGTACCAGCTATTATATGTCAATTTTTTTAATACCACAGATAAGTATATAATATGTCTTATACCTAGTCGACTGACATACCGTCTCCGCTGAGAATCGTTTTTCTTATACAATGATATTATATTATTGAATTCAAATTTAATACCATCCATTATACAGTGACCATCTTGTAACCTACTGAATAGCAGAGCACCTTTTTTACTATAATATTATGTAAGAATATAATTTACATACCTTAGCATCCAGTAAATATCGAAGCATACTACGTTTAACCAGCATAATGTTGACAGAAATACAAATAAAGTAATATAACCTAAAACCACACTTTAAATTAATCTAAAATATATAAACAAATAAAATAATAATAAATAGTATGTATACTAATTAAGATAAAGCATGTATATCGATAAGACCAATAATAACAGCAATATTTATATTTATTGTTGTTTAGTTTTTAGGTGCGTGGACAACTAGTTGCGTGAAGTGGCCAACTCCCCACATTGCCATTTTCACCTCAACCCTTCGCCAATATTATATTTGGATCTAATTGGAACTTAATTTTCCGATTTGGGAACTTATACATTGACTTGGACGTATTGGTATAGGGTATTTTGTCCTTATACTTTTTTTCCCAAATCAATGTATTACATATCATCCAACCGGGGTCCTAAGAGATTTAGATATATTGCTATATATTATGTGACATGCGGGAGTGTGGTAGGAATCAATCAAATAACGATAACAACGTAGGTGAGACATACCGAATAGAACACACGTGTGGCCTCGTCGGTTCTCTGTAACCATCTGAGCAATTTCGAAGACGTACGACACCAACTGGTGGCTCATGTAGCACTTGACGTAGTAGTTGCTGTCGTCCCGGAGACTGGGCAGTGTGCCGTACGCGAGCAGTGCTAGCGCCAGGCACACGGCAGACGCCACGTGACTTGCCCGACAGAAAATAGGAATCGAGATGACACGTGCTCGTTCGACCATGTACACGAAGTCGGCGTCGCATATGAACGCCACTACGCCGTCGGTCACCTGCGAATACCCCAAGCAGTATTCCGTGGGTGGCACGATGTGGTGTTCGTAGGTAAGGTAAAGGCTGCCGTCCTCGGTCAACCGGAATCCGTAGTTCAGCACGTCTCTGTGCGAACACTTGAATTCCACATGGTACGGCAGCACGGTTTTGTTCGACCGGACCTGACGGCCGTACTCGTCTACTTCATAGGCGGACATCGTGAACGGCTTCTCGCTCAGTGTGCACTCTGGACCACTGCGTGATATATGCTCGTTAGCGTAATTGGAATTAATGAAATACGAAGTGTTTAGTGAAATATTTCAAAAACCCCATACAACATTAGAATATATTCAAACGGTTTTAGTTATTTTATCGTTCTTAACTGCACTTTGAGTGCCACGTGTATCAATTTCAATACACAACTAATATGTTTATTTGTGCAGCGTGTATTGATAATGACACACACGTTATAAAAATAATGTCCCGGTCAGAATGGTCAGTTTTGTCGTTTTTGGCTTGGCACTCGAAATATTGTTCGTTTGGACTCAAAGCTGTTATGTATATTATTATATTTTACAATACATAATGACGTTTTCAAAAACATTTTTATTGATTTTAAGCTAAATATTCTAAGTTATTTCTAATATAAAGGTACTAGGCGGTATTATACAATTATGCGATTATAATAATGAATCATAATATAATTTAATAAATGTAATGTTTTCAACGAGATGAATTGAACCTTACAGCAGGGCAGTTATCAGTTACCTAATTCCTCACTTTTTACATTTCTAATCTCATTTAAAGTCCCACTCCTAAGCTGAATTATATCTAATTAAATAATATATAAATATATATATATATATAGGTGGCAGCTTTCATGGTCGCCCGCTGAGGGGTGCGAAGAGGGCCATTTGCCCGGGTTGGATTTTATTCTGAGGGCACACTTCGTAGCTTTCGTACATAAACATGATTGGAATTCGGCGCCACTTTACAATGACAAAATAAACAGGTAACTGACAACTATAACTCAAACACGGCTTATGATTTCTCCGCTTATTAAATTCATTGGTCAATAGTTATTTTTATATTAACTATCATAATATCTATAGACATTTTTACAAAATATATTGTACCACCTGGTATCCACCCCTTAAATTACTAATTAGGTCTGGCATGCCAGACTTGAAACATGTTTTCGGTGCCAATACAAATGTATACAATGTATGTTAATTTATATACATACACATTCGACATTTTGCAAATAGGACAACTCGTAGCCTCCTTCATCCCTTTCCCACCAAATAACCACAGCGCCAACTGCAGCTATAGCTGTAGATGCGCTTTATGTACAAGCATTATTTACTACATTATACTTAAAAATTGGATGCAATGGACTTACTTGGAGTCGTCGACTATCATCTGGTCGCCCTTGCAGCACCTGTGGACGCACGTGTTATTGAGGCAATGTTCACCTCGCATGCATAGCCCGCCCACCAGCTCACCGGATGGCGACAGATCGAAGCAGCGTTCCTCAGGAAACTTCGACAGCTTACTTTTCAGCAGCACATATAATATGTCGGGCTGTATGAGTAGCTCGTATGGGTAGTCGCACGGAAGCCCTTCATAATTATAACCTACCATCCCCGCATCGGGTACCAGCCATAAATACCTCAGTAGCGACATCATCCTCCGCATTTGCTCGTCGCCGTCCACCCCATATGGTCGGCATACATTTTTTATCGCATCGTACGACTGGCCCAGCGGACAGCACTTCCGGATCGGCACGGCCGTCCGGTTGTCATCGCACGTGCCACCACCGAATGCCTCGACCGTGTGGAACGTCCGATTTTTGTTCTGGCATGACGCGACGACATATCCACCGCCACTCGTGACTGTACTACTGTTACAACAGACCACAGCAGCGGGGTGGCACGTCAGGGCCACCAGCTCATTGGATGACGTCCGGTCGAAACAGTAGCCCGGCGGTAACTCGGAGGCCGACGAGTACGCTTGCATCAGCATCTCCAAGACCGCGGGGGGCACGTCGACTAGCACCTCCCCGGCGTCGCAAAGTGGCTGCTCGTAATTGTAACCCACCATCATCACCTCTTGCGCCTCCCAAGAATCATACATCAGTTGCAGCATCATCCGCATCATCCTCTGCAGGTGCTCGTCGATGCCCATCCCATCCGGTCGGCATACATTTTTTATCGCATCGTACGCCTGGCCCAGAGGACAGCACTTCCGGATCGGCACGGCCGTCCGGTTGTCATCGCACGTGCCACCACCGATTGCATGGACCGTGTGGAACGTCCGATTTTTGTTCTGGCATGACGCGACCACTGTACTACTGTTGCAACAGATCTCGGAGCCCCGCCAGTCGATCGCGACAACCAGAAACGCGAATGTGGTGGCGAAATACGAACGGACGATAATATTATTCATCGTGTGCGCACACTGAGCGGCGTCGGCACATTCACTATCGCGACTGCCGGCCGCCGCGTGTGTCAGCAATGGAGACCATTCGACGAGCTGCCGCCGCCGACCGTCACGCTCTTATATAATATTATAAAAATGTAATATGTATACTGGTTTTCGTTGCTTTTATATTATTATATTATTGTGTAACGAACTATCTAACTATTTGTATTATATGAGGTTTTACGAATTGTCAATATTAAATATATTTTGTCCTGGCGGGGGTTTAGTTAAGTAAATCGTAAATTTAATCACAACAAAACACTTCGTCGAACTCTGTGTTAAAAAAGGATAATCATTTTTAAAAAAACAGATATTTAAGCAGTATAAAGATGTGATATCAAAAATAAATGCTAAGGAAATTTAATTGAAATTAAATTATACTTTTAATAGTTTGTTTTTATTGGAAATGTTAAAAAACAGAAAATCATTTCTCCTGAAAAATCAATATTTTGACAATAGTACGTTTTGGATTTTCCCTCAATAATTGTTATCAATATTTGATTCCCTTGGTCTGAACATTTTTCTTATGTTTATCAAACAAGTTAACAACATCTGAAATACAATATGATGTGAGTACTGTAGTACGATATAAATTTTATTACAACCAAGGTTCAGGCCTTCAAAAATTTGCAATTTTCAATATCTTTTTGTAAAAATATCTATTTTCAAGATAAATAGTCTGAAAAAAAAAACTCAAAAGTATTTGTTTTATAATTTTTATTTATTTATAAATTAAATTTGTATTATTGTTATGTGTATAAAATTTTAAAATTTTAAAATTGAAATAATTTTTACCAATACAATAAGTTTATCGGTACCTACATCAAATTAATTTATTATTGTTATTATTAATATTTATTAGTTACTAGCTGAACCCTTGTACTTCGTTACCCGTTAAATGTACCAAATCTGTAGGACTCAAAATGTATTCTATTCGTTATTTAATATTCAGTGTATGGTGTTCAAAATTTATTTTAACTTTTCCGTTGCCCTGAATAATAATAATAATTCTGCTTCACAGCAGTATATATCAGGTAGGCAAATCTACCTGTGGTAAATCGCTTACCCCTTGATGTTTGTACTTAAATGTATATGATTCCACTCTAAAGTATCAATGTTATACCAAGTTTGTTGTATTCCACCTATGGTGGATTAATATAATCAGTTAATACAAAATTCTAGCAATACTAATATCAGATGAATCAAAATAAACCAAATTTAACCATTTTTAAATTTGCCTGTCATCTTTTCAGAGGTCTAATCTACACACAAACATTCATTTATTTATATATATATTGACAAAAAACAAAATACAAATCAACAAACATGCCCGATTAACCAATAGCACCCAATATAAATTATAATACACTGTTGCGCCACTGTTGTATTTTTCTCATCCAGATTTCCTACTATTCCAGTTGATTTTTCTAAAATTTTCTTTCGTATAAATCGTCTCCTAGCAATTACGAACATCTTAAAGCCATTTCGGAGCAGCCGTTCTCGAGTAAAAAAAAAAAATAAAACAATAACAATAATACAAATCAACAAACATGCCTGATTAACCAATAGCAACCAATATACCATACACTATTATTATTTTAATCTGAAACTGATTTTTTTATTATTTAATTAATTTTTTTCTGAACGGTCACACTCAGCCTATGATATTAATAATTATATTTGATGATATTATTGTGAAAAAAGTAATTTATATATAAACTATTTATGTGGAATATAGTTTTAAATTATCAATCATATATTTTATAAAAAAACATTTTACTGAACTTTATAAAAATATTAAGTCAAAATGTTTATGCAATCATATAGTACAATATTTTTTTATCATAAGAAGAAAATATAATATATATAAAATATTATTAGTCAAATATTCATTATTCGACCACTATAAAACATTCACAAAATATTATCATTTCCCAAATGCTGTTTGGGTTACCTATATACCTAATATTACCATATACATATGTTAGTGTCCAATCGAAATTTTTCCTAACAATGACACGTGTTAATGACCTGCTGATCCAACGGGTGTTGACCAGTTGCTCCCCACGGCTGTTATCGGGATTTTCAAAATAATATACTAGTTGCCCTCAATTAAATGTACCAGTTGCCACCAACCGATTTGCCCTTACATGTTAATATATGCTATATACACGATTAGTGATTACAATATATAGCCCGTAAAATAGGTTAGGTAAATATACAAATAATAAATAAAATTATTTAAAATAGTATAAAATGATAGAAAAAAATGTATATGCTTGGAATATATACCTAATATGGTATTTTGTGATGAATAATAATAATTACTAACAAAATAATATGAATACAATAGTCAATAAAATAATAAATATTATAATTATGTGACATTCAATGTTATAATTTCTCATCAAAAAATAGTAAATAAATTAGATATAATATTATGTACCTACCTACTGTGTTTTGTTATAATAATTACTATTTATAATTATTATCTGTATATTCACATCCGTTTCGCGAGTTTTGTGAGATTATATTATGATTATAATATAAGATTATTAAACGTCTACCGTGTCAATAGAAAACCGACCGACGCACACGGCTACGAAAAAAAAAAGTAAAAACAGGCTCGCACGTCGTCATGGACGCTCGTTGCTCTTTCACGACTGTTTCTAAATGTCTGACGGTTACGTCGTCAGGGGCGTGCCGAGGAGGTGATTTTGGGGGTTCAAACCACCCCCAAAATGACTGGCTTATTTTTTCAACTTCATGATTTTTACAAAATAAAAAATAACATATATTATATTATATTTTAGATTCTGAGTGGAACGATGAATGTATTGATTTTACAATGATGTGTGTTTTTATATTTTTTATTTTTTTTATTTTTGTGTCTGTGTACACGATAAGTAGTCGAAATAATGCTTCGATTTTCGACTTCAGTATCTTGTTCGATTGGAAAGTGAATATCGTTGGTGCATTGGGAGGTATAAATACAACATTCCCAGTACTTTTCAAAAGCGCCAAGAAAAACAAAAGAAAAATTAAGGAAAAACGGGAATTTTTACGCAAAATCGATTTTTTAGAAAATTGAATTTGGTTTTTGGTGTAACTTTAAAACAAATGACCGTAGATACATGAAATTTTCACAGGTTATTTATATTTGCATTTTCTATACACGATAACATTTTCAAAATATTTTGATTTATTTTGAACTGTTTAGGGAAATTTTCATTTTTCATTTTTTTTAGTTTTTTTTCTAGAAATATCCATTAAATTTTATTTGTTGGTTAAAAAAACTTGAAAATTTAATAGAAGGCTCCTAGTAAATTGTTTCAAAGGCAGATGAAAAATATTAAAAATCGTTGGTCACAGTTTTTTTTTATAAGCATTTAAAGTTCAAAAATTGACAAAATATGGAAAAATCACGAAAATTAGCAAATTATTTTGAGTTAAGAATTCGTAAAAAATTCTTCGTTTTAAATCTAAGATTTTAAAATGTAATACAAGATTACTCATAAGTTTGTCTACCTTTATCAATAAAAAAATCTCTACCGGACAGTCAAATTAAATTTTTATGAGCGTTTGAAATTCAAATTTTTACAACATTGGATGTTCACTCGATTTCTCATGTAGCGATTTCCTTATTTTGTTGTTTTTCATAAACGAATAACTATAGATACATGAAAATTTCACTGAATGTTTATATTAGCATTTCCTATACACCACACAATTTAGAAAATATTTTGACTCTTTTTGAGCTGTTTACGGATATTTTCATTTTTAAATTTTTTAGTTTTTTTTTCTATGAATGTCAATAAAGTTTTATGTGTTGGGTTTATCAAAAAGGGTAAAAATTTAATACAAGGCTCTGATATATTGTTACAATATCAGTTGAAAAATATTAAAAATACATAGGCACAATTTTTTTTTATAAGCATTTAAACATCGAATTTTGACAGAATTTTTCAAAATCTTGAAAATTATTAATCATCGTAATTAATAAATTATAAAATGTTCAGTTTTTATAGCTAAGGATTGAAAATTTAAAACAAGATTCCACGTAAGTAGTTAATTCTGTTACCGAAAATTCTAAAAATATACAATCACAGTTTATTTTTATACTCATTTTATGTTCGAATTTGGACGAAATTACATATTAAAAAACCTAGTTATTTTGTTGTGATTATATAATATTATTCGTGGGTACCTACTTGAAACTTCTAAAGTGTACTATTATATATCTATGATAGTATCAGGGTTTGTTATTGATGTTGATATATAACGTGTTATAAGTACCTAATGGATATTGTGATAATGTGATATGATTAATTTGGAATATATTATAGGTCAATTTTTTTTTTAATACCATCGATATGTATATAATTTGCCTTAAACCTAGACTGACATACCGTCTTCGCTCAGAATCGTTTTTCTTATACAATGATATTGTATCATTGAATTCAAATTTAATAGCATCCATTATACAGCGACCCACTTGTAACCTACTGTACAGCAGAGCGACATCCACTTACCCACCTTTTTTATATTAATTTTATGGGGAAATCCGATAAATAATACCATATTTGACGATCTTTGGTTTTTATTCCTTTAAGTACATTTCTGCCTATTTTATATTCGTGGTACAATGACAGCTGTTTTTGGGGTTTTAAGTTAAATTGAATCAAATCAGTTTTTAAAAATACTTTAAAATACTTTTTCAAGACTACGCCGCATTAAAACATACTTGAGGTCAACAACAAGTGAAAGTCGACTGCTTGGTTTAGCTCTACTTTCAATTCACAACGATATACCAGTAAATCCAGATGAAGTTGTATCAAAGTTTGCATCAGTATCAAGAAGAATGGACTTTATTTTATAAATAACTAATTTATAAATTTTTATTTTATTTTAGACTAAACAAATTTACATAAAATATTAAATATTAAATTTTTGTTTATTAATACAGTATATACTTACATTTATTTGAATTATTTTGTTCAAGTATTGAAGTTTAACTTTAAAACTTTAAACCAAACCATTTAAACTAAACAATCCCCAGAAAGAAATCCTGGGCACGCCCCTTTACGTTGTATGAGTTCTACATAACCACATAATTTTTTTTTTTTAGACGTTGACTCGTGTTTTTATTGTCATTCCACGACGGTTTGTAGCCCATGATCGGATCCGGATCGAATCTCATGCGTCTATCGGCACGCGCTTTGTGCAGCTTGAGGGCGATGCACCCGCGGCACGGGACTTCAAGTCCGCCGTCGCCGAGAAGAAAACCTATAGCCGTTTTCGCGACTGCAACGGACGTATGTACGCGTTAGTGCAATACAACAATGAATAACAAATTCGAAAAATACATAATATATTGTTAACGTATTATTTTTTTTTAAATATTCATAAAAGTACGTAAAAGTAATGGTTATGCATAGTACCTACTGGTAGAATGGGTTGTTATGAAATATAATCGAAGCATAATATTATTTTACGAATATAATTATAATGCACTTAACTGTTCGTCGAAAAACGAGACAAGTCGACTATGCGGGCACCATCTATGCTATACCTATATATACAGGAATGTAAAATAGTTGTTCCAAAACGTTGGTATTAAAATTTAATTTTAATAATTTTTATTAAGTTTGAAATTAAATTAAAAATACGACTCTAGAATATTTCACACATTTTAATAGTTATAAAAATAATAAATAATATACCTATTATTCAATAATTAAAAAAAAAAAACTTTTTTTCAACATTATTTGCCTATTTATAAATAGTTCGTTTTTATTGGAAATATTAAGATACAGCAAAATCGGTCTTGAAAAATCTGATTTTGACAATAGTATGTTTTGGATTTTCTATAAATTACTGTTATTGATATTTGATTCCATGGGTCTGAACATTTGTATTATGTGCGTCAGTCAAGTTAACAACACAGTAAATCATGTTAAACTCGTAAATATACGGCCCAAATTTGGTTTAAAAATGTCAAGTTTAATATGGTTCAAAATTTATGTAGTTGGTAGAAAACAAAAAGTTAAGACTAATGGCACTACAGGCGAAGGAATGTTAATAACTTGAGGAGTATCCCAAGGTTGTGTATTAGGACCCATTCTGTCTATTCTATACATTAATAGTTTATGTAATTTATCAATGATGGAACATATTATCAGCGTCGGTCTGGCTTATGATTGGGCCCCCGGCAAAGTAATTTTCAATGGGCCCTTTACAAAAAAAAAAAGGTTTTTTAAATTTATAATTTTTATAAAACATCACGGTACTTAATTGCATTTTCCGTGTATATAGGTAAGTACATTTAATATTAAATTAATACTTTTTATGATTAAATAATCAAATTAAATATATAATTTAATTTAAAATAATATTTTTTAATAGTAAATATAATATAACATAATTTTATTTAAGACAATAATCTCTTCAATTCTTGACTAGAAGATGCTAATTTATAAATTATTTCATCTTTTCGAATAAATTTGATTAAATCTTCTTCTACCAATAAGGAAATTAGTGGTTAAACATGTTATTGATTGATAGGCAATCGTAGTTTTGTTTTTAAAATTTTGAATTTTGAAAAATCACTTTCACATGAAACTTGTGAACATAATTCTGGTTTAGCAAACCATCGATTTTTCAAATTTTTTAGATTCTGAGTGGAACGATGAATGTATTGATTTTAGTTCATTTTTCAATGATGTGTGTTTTTTTTTATTTATTATTTTTATTTTTGTGTCTGTCATCACCTTTTAGGACAGTAAAAGTGCTTGGATTTTCTTCAACAGTATCTTTTCTGATAGGAAAGTGAATCTAGTTGGTACTTTGGGAGTCAAAAGTAAAATTTTCCAGTAGTTTTCAAAAGCGCAGTGAAAAACCAAACAAAAGTTAAGGAAAAACGGGAATTTTCACGCAAAATCTGTTTTCGAGAAAATCTATTTTGGTTTTTGGTGTAATTGTAAAACAAATGAATGTATATACTTGCCATTTTCACTGGTTGTTTATATTTGCATTTTCTATACACGATAAAATTTTCGAAATATTATGATTTGTTTTGAACTGTTTAGGAACATTTTCATTTGGATGGCGGCGTCGCGGAAGCATTGCGAAAGCAGTCCCCGCGGCGTCGTCGGTTTCAAACGGAAAAAAAAAAAGGAACATTTTCATGTTCCTTTTTTTTTTTGTTTTTTTCCTAACGATATCAATAAAATTTTATTTGTTGGTTAAAAAGGCTTGAAAATTGAATAGAAGGATCCTAGTATATTGTTTCAAAGGCAGATGAAAAATAATAAAAATCCTTAGTCACAGTTTTTATTTATAAGCATTGACGAAAATTGACAAAATATGGAAAATCGCAGTTTATATTTATAGTCATTTTAAGTTCAAATTTGGATAAAATTACATATTAAAAAACCTAGAATAACTATTTTAGTTATTTTGTTGTGATTGTATAATAATACTATTCGTGGGTACTTGGAACTTCTAAAGTACACTATTATATATCTATGACAGTATCAGGGTTCGTTGTTGATGTATAATGCGTTATAAGTACCCAATGAATATTTGTGATATGATTAATTTGGATTTTATTATAGGTGCCTATTATTGGTAAATTTTTTTAATACCATAGATATGTATATAATATGTCTTATACCTAGACTGACATATCGTTTCCGCTCAGAACCGTTTTTCTTATACAATGATATATCATTGAATTCAAATTTTAATTTTAATACCTACCATCCATTATACAGTGACCCCCTTGAAATGTGTATTTTAGGGTGCTTTATAAGAATGTAAAAGAAAAGGCTGGACAAACTGCGTTTTGAATTTATAGACATCTAAAGTGTGATTCGAACCCGGGACCTACGTGTTTCCTACCTAACGCCTAACCTACTCGGACACAGTTTGAGATATGAAAGACAGTGAAAACATCAACAATTAAGCCGTGCGACTAAGGAGCGACGTAAACCGATATATTCGATGTACATCGATGTAATCGCATATAATTCGCTTGTAATACGCGCATCTCACATATATATATTTAACGGGGCGTGTGAAAAGCGTTTTCCGTTAATAATTATTAAATCATAAGGAAAAATTAAATTATACACGTACGGCCGGTCGGTCGCCGGCGTAATTTCCAAACGCGATTGCGAGGCGAACGAACCGATTTTGGGGGAAAAGCGCATAATATAAACGGCTTCAAAAAGACTCGATTCGGGCACAAACAGGTGCGAATAGACGAAACGGTGGGAGAAAAGGAAAATATCGGCAAAAAAGTCCGGTCGGGAGTGTATTTATTGATCGACATGGCACGAATATAAACCGCACACCGGTGGCTTCGAATTAAGTATATAAAAGGGCGAAAAGATATCGTGTAAAAACAGCTAATTTTCCGAAAATCGGCGAAAAGATAGGAAAAGAGGTGATAACGAAAAACGTTTTAAAACCGACCGCCGCCACTGCGAAGGTACGCGATTAGTCGCGCTATAAGGAATCGACGGGACACGGCCGGCGGGCTGGGGAAACGGAGCAGTGCTTCATTTTTTACGCCATTTGTTCGCTATAGCCGGCGTTTTCCTTTCCATTGGTACACTATAGACTCAGTCAGCTGTTCTTCATTTTATAGTATTAGATAGCCCTCCAGTCTAGCAGGGGGAGACCCCCGGACCCCCCAGTGTTTGTTTGTAAGTGAGTACCGATTTCGGAGACAATGTCGTTGGAATTATAAAAATCACAAGGGTTGGAAGTCAAAAGTTTAGGATTAGTGATATGGATTGGAGATAAGGCTTGGCGCATTGGCAGGAATATTTAAAAGTTTGATCGTCTAGCAATCCGTCACAAACATTGTAAATAGATACGATCTCCAAGATCTCTAGTCAGCTGCTTTTGGTTGTTGAAATTATTAAAAATTGTAGTATCGATATGTGTATTTGATTGTCTAGCTATCAGTCATCAAATCACATAGGTAGGCAATCCGACTGCGTCGGATCGCGGACAATATGTGAAGCGTATATTACCAGGTATGCAATCCACCTGCGGTTGGTGTAATACCGTGCCCCGTTGTATGTCCTGTTCTGTTTTGTTGACTTTATAAGAAATTAGGAATTGCGAATAATTGTAATGGAATGTCTAGCTATCAATCGTCGCTGTATGGAAATCTATGAGTTATAGGGCATTTGTGTATGGCGGATTGGATACATAACCCGGGAACAATTGCAGTTTAGCTCCCCTTCTTATTTCCATTCTTATTTTGAATTTTTTTTTTATCGAAACTTATGTAACTTATCGAGTTTAGAACGATGGTGCAATCAGAATTTGTCGCTCTCACTTTGTTTCGAAGTTATGGCCTTCCAAAGTTTTTAATTTTCGTTTATATGCATGCGCGCAACACTACCTACTATATTACCGCTCGGAGGACCTCAACAGTGATTACAGTTTGCGGCACTCGTCGCTGCGCTCCGCAAATCGAAAATATCTCCCGACTTGCTATGCAACACCACCTTAAGTAGGTTACAGGGTAAGTTATGTCGTAATACAGTGTTACACAGTTTATTTATAAAAACAACTAAAAAAGTCCTCCGGTCGCCAAACTCGAGGTCCTCGTGCGGCATTAGTAGTGTTGCGCGCATGCGTCTGAACGTAAAATCGTTAGCTTTGGGAGGCTATAACTTGGAAATTAAGTGAGAGCGACAAATTTTGATTGCATTATCGTTCTTAACTCGATGAGTTACATAAGTTTCGATAAAAAAAATTCAAAATGGCGAGGGGGAGCTAAATTGCAATTATGCCAATATAAAGTGTGAATTGCAGTAAATAAACTGTAATGATGTATAAGTACACGGGGTGAACAATTAAGCTTTAAATAATAAAAAAAAATAGTACTCATTAGTCTATAAAACGCCAAACGTAGTAAAAAAAAAAAAAAGGTAGGATAAAAAAAGGTAAGAAAAAAAAAAAGAGTGTAAATTTGTATAGTAGTATACGCAATTCGTAAAAACGAACGTTTCGCACAGACGCTCGTGGAAGAAAGTCGCCCGAAGTCGGAGCGGAGAGCCGCCCAGGTCCACTGAGCTTTTCGCTCATTACTCTGCCACCACGTGATAGCAGTATTACCAAATGTTACCTATTTAATTTTAATAAGCTTTTTGTCAATGCTCAACGATTTTGACAGACCCGCTGTGCTGGTAATAACATCGGTAAATACCATTACTAAAATGCAAGACAAAACTAAACAGTGGAATCAATTCTATATTTATTTGCCATCGACCAGTGGAAGTGAGTACTCGTTACTTTATTATATTTTTCACTTTTTTTTTTTTGTTTTTTTTGACAACTTTACCAATGTTAATTTTTCGTTGTAGAATGTTTCAGTTTACAAATTGTAAGGTGACGGTGCAGGCTGCAAGCCCCGTCACCAATCAACCACCATCTTCTGCAATTGTAGCACCTAAAAGTATGTATAAATATTGTCAATTGTCATGACGTATATACGGTAAACGGGAAAAAAGTCCCCGGTAAGAAAATCCCACGGAAACAAAGTCTCTCATTGTAGAATAAATAAAACGATATTTCCTCTATACTGTTATATACTGGTATATCTATGTTTCTAAATAAATTGGGTTGACAAATCTTATATATTATTATATGTTTAAGATATAATATTATTTTCAATAAATTTAAAATGTATTTAATTATGTATATAAATACTTATCTACTTATCTACAATAATTTTTAATCCTAGAAAGGTATCTATTTAATTTTGTTGATTGTTAATAATTTTCAATACAAATATGTAACATGTTTTATCTATGGGCTATGTACTTAATAAATACCTATATGATAAAAGACAGAATTTAAATCAAATAGTAATTTGGAGACTTTTTTTTTCCGTGAGACTTTTTTACCGGGGACTATTTTCCGGGGACTTTTTTTCTTACATATAGACCTATAAACTAATGGATTCACCTCCCTCACCACCCAACCATCACTGAGTAACGCCAATATAGAGTGAGTAAGAAGGAACATAGTGGGGGAATCTTGATGGAATCATATAAGAGAAAGAGAGAAAAAACATAATGTGGGAAATCATAGACTTACGAAACTAATACTGTATATTGGACCTCTTACCTCTCTCTCTAAGCGTTGTTCATTAGTTTATAGGTCTATGGATAAACATGGTAATGTTGTTCGCTTTTCTTTTTCAGAATGCTACAATTGCAAAAAACCTGGCCACCTGGCCCGCCATTGTAAGTGTATTTTGTGTATATTATATATGTGATCGTAGGCAATGCATCTAAAATATTATTTATTATGCAGGCAGGAGACCAAAAGTGCAGAGGGACCGGTCCCCCCTCCGGCGGCGAAATCGGTCTCCTTCCAGACGGCGATACGGGGCCTCACAGCGGCTGCGGGACTCGGCCCCCCCGTCGTTGGGGAATGGTGCCGGTCAGGCTTCTCACCAGCACTCAGGCCATGACCGTGGCTCGAGTGCTCTTTCATCTATGGGCCACGATATGGCCTCATTGAATGTAGGAGTGAGTATAATATTGTAATATATTTGTAATATACATGTTAGTTATAAATGTTTTTAAATACATTGTTTATAGGATGACGGCAAGCTAGTGGTAAGCTATAAAAAGTTCCTGTGTACTAATTTTTGTGTTCTTTTTATTGTCTAATTCTAATTTGTGTTTGTATATATTTTCAGAATGAATAATCTATAAATTATGTAGAAATATATATATAATATATAACAACAGTTATTTTTAAGTGTTTTTTTTTATACATAACCTAACCTAAGTTATATTACAACATATATATAACAGATGTTATCATATTTATAAGTTTGCATAACTCTCCTTTAAAACGGTAGGTATGCATAGGCTCGAACAAATTATTGTTGGTATTATTAGTTAATGAATAATATTAATGGTAACATTAATTGTTAACCAATGGCTAATAAAAGATATGAAAATGTAATACAAGATTCCTTATAAGATTTTCTACATTCATCAAAAAAAAAATGTCTATAAGAAAGTCAAATTAAATTTTTATGAGCGTTTGAAATTCAAATTTTTACAACATTGGATATTCACTCGATTACTCATGTAGCGATTTCTTTATTTTGTTGCAATTCAAAAACGAACAACTGTAGATACATGAAAATTTCACTGAATGTTTAAATTAGCATTTTCTATACACCATACAATTTTGAAAATATTTTGACTCTTTTTGAGCTGTTTATGGACATTTACAGCTTTCAATTTTTTTTAGTTTTTTTTCTATAAATATCAATAAAGTTTTATCTGTTTGGCCAAAAAGTGTAAAAATTTAATACAAGGCTCCTGATATATTGTTACAATATCAGTTGAAAAATATTAAAAATACATAGGCACGATTTTTTTTTATAAGCATTTAAAGTTGGAATTTTGACAAAATTTATCAAAATCTCGAAAATTATCAATCATTGAATTAATAAATTATAAAATGTTCAGTTTTTATAGCTAAGGATTACAAATTCAACACAAAGGTTCTCATAAATAGTTCATACTATAACCAAAAAATCTAAAAAATATATGAACACACTTATTTTTTACAGACATTTTAATTTCAAATTTAGACAAAATTTCATATTTAAACCAAGAATTACGATTTTAGTTATTTTGTTGTGATTGAATAATATTATTCGTGGGTACTTGAAACTTCTAAAGTGTACTATTATATATCTATGATAGTATCACGGTTTTTGTTGATGTATAACGCGTTACCAGTACCTAATGGATATTGTGATATGATTAATTTGGAATTTATTATAGGTACCTATTATAGGTCAATTTTTTGTTTAATACCATAGATATGTATATAATATGTCTTATACATAGACTGACATACCGTAACCGCTCAGAATCGTTTTTCTTATACAATGATATTATATCATTGAATTCAAATTTAATACCATCCATTATACAGTGACCCACTTGTAACCTACTGTATAGCAGAGCGACACCCACTTGCCCACCTTTTTTTTTTTTTTATGTCTGTCATCACGTTCTATTACAATAAAAGTGCTTGGATTTTCTTCAACAGTAGCATTTCTGATAGGAAAGTGAATATAGTTGGTACTTGTTGGGTCAAAAGTAAAAAGTAGTTTTCAAAAGCGGCGTGAAAAACAAAATAAAAATTAAGAAAAAACAGGAATTTTTACACTAAAATCTGTTTTCGAAAAAATCGATTTTGGTTTTTGTGCAACTCTTAAAAAAATGACCGTAGGTACATGAAATGTTGACCGAAAGTTTATATTAGCATTCTCTATACACAATAATATTTTCTAAATGTTTTGATTTATTTTGAACTGTTGAGGCACATTTTCATTTTCCATTTTTTTTAAAGTTTTTTTTTCTAAAAATATCAATAAAATTTTATTTGTTGGTTGCGAAAGCTTGAAAATATAATAGAAGGCTCCTAGTATATTGTTACAAGAGCAGTAAAAAAATATTAAAAATCCTTAGTCACAATTTTTTTTATAAGCATTTAAAGTTCAAATTTTGACAAAATACGTAAAAATGACGAAAATCTTTGCAACTTATTTTGAGTTAGAAATTTATAAAAATTTTTCTTTTAAAATCTAATATTTTAAAACGAAATACCAGATTCCTCATAAGTTTGTCTATATTTATCAAAAATAAAAGAATATATATATAATATTTTAGAAGAAATTCTAATTACATTTTTATGTGCGTTTGAAATTCATATTTATACAACATTTGATATTCACTCGATCTCTCATGTAACGATTTTGTTATTTTGTTGTAATTAAAAAACCATTGACTGTAAGCTAGATACTTGAAAATTTCATTGAATGTTTATATTAGCATTTTCTATACACGATAAAATTTTGAAAATAATTTGACTCTTTTTGAATTGTTTACGGACATGGTCAGTTTTCATTTTTTTTAGTTTTTTTTTCTATAAATATCAATTAAGTTTTATTTGTTGGGTAAAAAGGCGGGAAAATTGAATGCAAGGCTCCTGATATAGTGTTACAACACCTGTTGATAAATATTAAAATTACATGGGCACAATTTCTTTTTAAATATGCATTTGATGTTCTAATTTTGACAACATTTATTAAATTTAAAATGTAATAATTATTATTTTGTAGTTAAAAATGTATAAAATGTTCAACTTTTATGTCTAAGGATTGAAAATTTAAAATAAGATTCCACGTAAGTATTTAATTCTGTTACCAAAAATTCTAAAAAATATATAAGCACTGTTTATTTTTATAGTCATTTTAAGTTCAATTTTGGAAAAAATTACATAAAAAAAAACCTAGAATAACTATTTTAGTTATTTTGTTGTGATTGTGTAATTTTATTCGTGGGTACTTGATACTTCTAAGTACACTATTATATATCTATGTAGTAAAGACTATGATAGTATCAGGGTTTGTTGTTGACGTATAACGCATTATAAGTACCTAATGGATTTTGTGATATGATTAATTTGGAATTTATTATAGGTAAATTTTTTTTAATACGATAGATAAGTAGGTATATAGTATGTCTTATACCTAGACTGACATACCGTCTCAGAATCGTTTTTCTTATACAATTATATTATATCATTGAATTCAAATTTAATACTATCCATTATGCAGTGTCCCACTTGTAACCTACTGTACAGCAGAGCACCTTTTTTATTATAATATATTAAAAAATTATTACCGTTTATGTTCTTATACTCATCACGTAATACGAAATCATGAATGGTCAGTGGGTTTTCAGGTGGTTTTTCATTTTTTGTTCTCACTCTTTGGATTGTACGAGACATCCAAGTTATACTTGGTAACTGGCCAACCACACGAACTTTAGTTGTTGACATTGTTCTACTAATAATGTTTCTTGTTGATAATTCTGTGATTAAGACGTTTTTTTCCAACTTTTCTATAACTATTTTTGCCTGGACATTTGAAATATCTGGTGCATGATAATGAACTGACTCTTTCATAATTGTCCCTTTAAAATTATTTTAAATATAAATACTGTTAAAAAAAAAAAGTATTTTAAATTCAAATATTGTTAAAATAAAATATAACACATACCAGTTTCATCCGCTGTTGACGTAAAGCATGAGCTACATTTATATTTTTGATAATAGACACAACGCCAAATGAATTTATCATTATCCTTTTTAGTTTTTATAATATAAATGCAAATATCCATCGTTTATTAAAAGTGGTTTACCTTTTTTTCTTTTAACAAATTTTAAAGGCATATTTAGTTAATAGTACGTTAAGACACAAACCAATGTTAAGACTTAATTTTTTTAAAAAATTAAGTTTTATTTGTTGGGTAAAAAAGCGTGAAAATTGAATGCAAGGCTCCTGATATAGTGTTACAACAGCTGTTGATAAATATTAAAAATACATGGGCACAATTTCTTTTTAAATATGCATTTGAAGTTCGAATTTTGACAAAATTTATCAAATTTAAAATGTAATAATTATTTTGTAGTTAAAAATTTATAAAATGTTCAACTTTTATAGCTAAGGATTGAAAATTTAAAACAATGTTCCACGTAAATAGGCTATGTATAAATTACTTTATTCACAATAATATCATCACATATACTTACATTCTAAGCATAGACTTTCAAAGGTTTTTTTTTATAAAAATAAAATAGTTTACACAATATCACACTATAATTAATTACATGTTTTTTTTGATAATTGATAAAACATTTTTTGTCGACATCACTAAACCAACTGCAATCATATTTTATGTAAGCTAAACATATAAAGGTTATCGGTTAATTATGATTAGGTACTTATCTTTAAGACTGTATAATATTGTACAAAAGGATATCAGCTAATATCAGCTTATTTATTAATAATAAAAAATAGCTATGCTGTGCGTAGGTGGGTAAGAGTTCAGAGAGAGATAGAAAACTACATAATATAGTACCCTGAGATTCTTTTAATATAGTATTCTCCATTACTGGTTATAATTTCTTCTTGATTTTAGCTAGTTCTTTTTCCTTGACAGTATACTGTTCTGTAATAATTATAGTTTCAATTAATTTTTTCGTAGTCGGGTGTTTGGTTCGGTTGTAAAAAGAAAAATAGAAATTGCCATCACCATTGTCATTATAAATACCATTAGCAATAAACGTTAATTTGCACTGGAGATTTCTCTCCACCTAGTTACACTAACGACTATAATATATCATGCAGTGTTCCAGAGTGCGATCTGAACGAGAAGCCTTTCAGGATGTTCGCCTATGAAATAGACGAGGACGGCCGTCAATTGCAGGGCCGGTCGATCAAAACGGTGCTGCCGTACCATGTCGAATTCAAATGTTCACACAGAGACGTGCTGGAATACGGGTTCCAGTTGACCGAGGATGGCAGCCTTTACCTAACCTACGAACAACACATCGTACCGTACATGGAGTACTGCGTGGGGTATTCAAAGGGAATAGTAAGTTATTACACGAGAGTAGCAGGTAAACAATTACACACCCACGTTAGTTCTTACACGGACACATTATGTTAGTAGTTACAAACCCTCGATAAGAATTGAATATGTATATATGAATTTTCGAATATTTACGAATAAATGGATGATTATTAAAATAAAATAAGAGAAATAACGATGTGAAATCAATGCAAGAAATTGTTGCACCGAAACCGCCGTGGTTCGATCTTTAGACATTCTGTACTAAAATAAACCACAATTTACATGGTTTATCTCAAAACCCCTGTTGTTTTATCCCCTCCACGGCCCAATCTATCTCTGAATCAAATTCCATCAAAAACTTACATACCTATATGAACCTTTTTCAGCCGTGTATGAATTATTAAAAAACCCACCTGTTTTATACCGTGTTGGGACTTACATAATATTATGTACCTATCGTGTAGGAAATTAACGTATGTAATTTTTTGTACCCCCTACAACTCTAGTGTAGGAACTTACCGAATGTATCTTCACAGGTGACCGACACCATAGTGGCGTACATATGCAACTCTGACACCGTGTTTATGGTCGAACGTGCACGTGCCAGCTCGATTCCCATTTTCTTTCGGGCAAGTTACGTGGTGTCTGCCGTGTGCCTGGCGCTCACGCTGCTCCTGTACAACACACTGCCCAGCCTCCGAAGCACCCGCAACTACTCCGTCAAGTGCTACTTGTACCACCAGTTCGTGTAGTGCATCTTCGTCATTTACCAAATGAGTATGGAAAAAGAAAAAAAAAGAGAGAATTGCCTTCTATACGGTATGTTTTACCTACATTGTTATCATTATTTGATTAATTCATACCACATTTCCACATACTGCATAACATAGCGATTATCTATGTCTCTTAAGACCTCAACTGGATAATATGTAATAAATTGATTTGGGAAAAAATATATAAGGACAAAATATGCTGTATCAATACATACAAGAACATAAATCAAATCCATAGTTAAAAAACCAATCGATGGGATGAAAAAATCCCACAAATATTAAAAAATATTATAAAATGTTATCTGCATATTTAAAAATGTTATTAAAAAAGGTGGGTAAGTGGATGTCGCTCTCCTGTACTATAGGTTACAAGTGGGTCACTGTATAATGGATGCTATTAAATTTGAATGCAATGATATAATATCATTGTATAAGAAAAACGATTCTGAGCGGAGACGGTATGTCAGTCTAGGTATAAGACATATTATATACTTTTCTATGGTATTAAATTATATGGAATTTATGAATAAATTCCTTAAAATATGCACAGTCTTATCATGAGCATACTTCTTATTCTTTATACTAAGGTAGATTGTATGGATAGGTCATTTTGATTATTCAGTTTCATATATCCCCGAATAATATTTTTAAATTACAACAAAAACAAAGATCGTTAATATTGATTTTAATATGTAATTTCGTCCAAATTTGAATTTAAAATGTCTGTAAAAAATAACTGTGTTCATATATTTTTTAGATTTTTTGGTTATAGTATGAACTATTTATGAGAACCTTTGTTTTAAATTTGCAATCTTTAGCTATAAAAACTGAACATTTTATAATTTATTAATTACAATGATTGATAATTTTCGAGATTTTGATAAATTTTGTCAAAATTCGATGTTTAAATGCTTATAAAAAAAAATTGTGAGTATGTATTTTTAATAGTTTTCAATTGCTACTGTAACAATATATCAGAAACCTTGTATTAAATTTTTACACTTTTTGGCCCAACAGATAAAACTTTATTGATATTTATAGAAAAAAAAAACTAAAAAAATTTAAAACTGAAAATGTCCGTAAACAGCTCAAAAAGAGTCGAAATATTTTCAAAATTGTACAGTGTATAGGAAATGCTAATCTGAACATTCAGTGAAATTTTCATGTATCTATAGTTATTCGTTTTTGAATTACAACAGTAACACAATTACATGAGAAATCAAGTGAATATCCAATATTAGAAAATGCAAATATAAACAACCAGTGAAAATTTCATGTATCTACGGTCATTTGTTTTAAAGTTACACCAAAAACCAAATTCGATTTTGTCAAAAACCGTATTTGCGTAAAAATTCCCGTTTTTCCTTAATTTTTATGTTGTTTTTTCCCGGCGCTTGTGAAAACTATTGGGAATTTTAAATTTTGACCTCCCCAATGCACCAACGATATTCACGTTCCAATCGAAAAAGATACTGAAGTCGAAAATCGAAGCATTATTTCGACTACTTATCGTGTACACAGACACAAAAATAAAAAAAATAAAAAAACACACATCATTGTAAAATCAATACATTCATCGTTTCACTCAGAATCTAAAATAAGTTAATATTAAATCTATAGTTTATAACTATCGTCCTATATTCATAACAATATCTTTAAAATTACTAATTTCAATCTATTTCTTCTCTTTTTAATAATACCATATTGTATTGGTATTATAACAGCAGTATTAATTTTGTAAAAGAATCCTATAATTACCAACTTGATCAGTGAGCAATTATAAAATTTACATTTAAATTAATATTCAAATAATCAAGAGACTAATGCTGATTTTGAAAAGTCGTTTGATCGAATTTACCACTGGCTTTTAATTTTGAAACTCGAAAAAATTGACTTTGCTTATTCTCTTATATCTTGATTACACTCATTTTAATTAGTAGATCACAGTTTGTTAAATATAACAATTTTATTTCTGATAGTATTTCGTTGTATCGGGTGTCCCCAAAAGTGACCAGATCTCACGTTTTGTCTTTAATTAATTTATTAATGATATTGTTTTATCTTTCAATTATTTTTATATTTTGCTCTTTCCTAATGATGCAACACAATTTAAAACTAAGCAATATTTAAGAAAACGCAATATTTACTCTTACAAAGTAATTTGGACACCTAGTGATACCAGTGGCGTAGCCAGGGGGAGGGGGTTTGGGTGTTTAAACACCCCCCATTGACATTTTCCTCCCTAATAAAAATATTGTTTATAGGGTTTGGGACTGCCCGCATTATTTTAGATAAGTTATAAATTTGTCTTATGAAATATTTTAAATGTCTAATCAAACAAAGTTTGAATTTGCATATTTTCGGAAAAGTGTACATTTGAGCGATTTTTCGCATATTATTTATGCATATTTTGCATTTTTCTAACTTAAATGTAGGTACATACAATTGTCAGGAAAAATCATATTTGGATAACATTGAAAAACATCTTTAAAAATATTATGTTTGGTTAGGTACAACAGGCTCTAATTTTGAGATTTAGGGAGGCCGAAGCCTAAAACCATACTATTATAAAATTGAATTAAAAAAAAATTAGTAAATGATTGGGAGGGCTGTTAAAGTTGTTGGTGGAGCTTGGCTATACGGTTTGCCCTATTTTCGCATAGTTATGGTATGTAAGAATTTATAAGTCTCTTTGTGACAAGACTGTGTTAAAACTATAATTGACATCTACATTCTAGATTGTACGAAAAAATGAAAATCAGTAGATAATACGTGTTCGTTTATCACGGTGTTCGCATATCACGTTATTCTTTATTACATATTTATTAACCTAGTATTTTATTCCAGTATTTTTAAAAATCAAGTTGTTTTATTTCACAATAGCTTAAAAATGTCCAAAACATACAATAGTGTAGTCCGTCCATCACATTAATCAATATGGGTACCTACCTATATTAAAATTAGTAAGCCCGTGTATAAATTATTTATATACCTACTTATTTTTTAGTTTTTTATTACCAAAATTGTAGTATGTTTTATGAATTTTTCAAAAATAATATAAAAATGTAGCTGTATATATTTAAGAATATTTTGACGACTTTGACTGCATCATATTTCGATAATATTTAGTGCAACAGCCAACAAAGTCAAGTCCCGAACCCTAAATGTATTTATATACGAAAACTGTAAAAACTTGGTTTTAATCTATACTTAAACACCCCCCATTTCATAATCCTGGCTACGCCACTGAGTGATACTACTAACGATTGATGTCATTCTTATGGATTGAATATTAACTTAAATAAATGGCACTCTATTTATTTTTTTGAAAAACATAACCTCATCTAATAATCAATTATGTTGCTAATAGGTAATTATGAAAGTATTTTTTCACTATTGGTTTTCATTCATAGTGTACGGAGTATGTCTGTCTTATAAGAAACATAATAATATAATTAAAATGTATTTGTACAGGTACTGTTTAACTATTACAAATCGTACATATTCTATTTTCATTTCAATATACAATTCTATACATTTTTTGTCTTTTTTCTTAACTTAACTACTAATTTTCATAATTTTAGTAGGTACCAACCATAATGATCTACGGTTTATTGTTACAGTTGTACTACCTATATGGCTATATTATAACTATATTATTTTAAGGTTACATTTATTTCAATGTTTTTATTGTTATTATTAATGTGTATAATTTAATTAATTTAAATTATGACCAGCAGAAAGAACTAAAAGTAGGTACTCCAATCTCCTTTGCACTCGTGTACAATAGACCTACTTGATATTATTAATTAACTTAATTCACTAACATACTAGCTCATGCCCAAGACCTGATTTAATTTCAAGTATATTTTCAATAACTGTACTTATGTTTTTTTCTACGCCCTTATTAAATATAAAAATATTTAACCTATCGCTATCTATTGGTACTTTTCCCGATGCATGGATAATTAGTGTTATTCGTCCTGTACTAAAATCATCATCAGATCTGACTTTTCGTTTAAGTCTACAAATTACCTACTATGCAAAAATCACTCCCTGAGTAATGGAAACCGTTAATAAATTATAAATTGATAGTTCATTTCACCAAATTTATACTCGTTCAAATTGTGTTGTAATTCTTTAATCCTAAACTCATAATTACTCTATATTTTATTGTAATGTAATTATTGTTTACAATTACTTCTATTATTACTATTATTATTATTTTCATTATTACTATTATTATATCTACTTTGTTGATTGTTCTATCTGTTATCATAATGATTGTAATGTTGTTGTTTATTGTAACAAGGGAGGAGTCATACACGAGGCGTGAGCCACCCTACAGATTTAGTGTGGTTCAAACAAACATCTAAAAACAACCTCCAAGTCTTTTTTTTTTTTTTTTTAACTTTATTTTAAAAACATACAATCTGTAATTTAAATTTACAATAAGCATGTATGCGGATATACATTGATTTATTTGACATGCGACGCTTGAAAAAAGAAGCCACCCAATAGCAACACTTTATAACAGAAGTAATTTAACCTCCGAGTCTTAAGAAATTTAATAACTTTTATTGAAATCAGTCAAGTTGTTTCTGAGATTAGATGATAGCAACTTGCGTTTGTTTCGTTCGTTTACTACACAAAATTACTATACAGCCATACATTTTCTTGTAGGTGGTACCTACAGATGTTTTCACCTCGATACAATTATTCAATCTTTCTAAAATTTCTTTTACTTGCTATCCATCATTAAAGAGTATTGGCCGGCGATTCCAAAGAGTATTTCAGATTCGGCCCACCTTGAATAAAGTTTGGAGGGTGGATTAGTGGATTCAATTGGGTTTAACTATATATCAAGATAGTCGGAACTTAATAAATCATCATTAAAATGTGCCAACCGACATACAATTTTACTGGAAAAGTATGAAGTTCCAAATTCGGAAAATTAAATTCCAATTTGGATCCAAATAAAATATCGGTGAATGTTTGAAGTGAAAATAGCAATGTAGGGGGTGGGAAACTCAGGGGCGTAATTTGGGGGGGAAGGCAGCGTGTGCTTTTTTGTGTATAATAGAATAAATAATTGGCCCTTCATGAATGCTCCTATGCGCGGATATGATTACCATTAAAAATTAATAAAACATTCATGCATGTAATATAAATTTATTTTTTTTTCATCAGCTTTATCAGCTTTATTATCAAATTAATCCTTATTTGATGACCGTGTGAATCGCGATTTATAAGACAGTTCGCGCCAGCCTGCTGGTATTAGCTATAGTGTTGTAAGCATATCATAGATAATATATTAGAACCGGTAAATATTCACTGATTTAAATTTAAAAAAAATAATAATGTGTTATTTTGTGTGAATATTGAATAGTGTTTAATTTTTGAATTACATTTATTAAAAAGAATTCCTTTAAATCGAATTTGCTTTTATTTCTCCTAATAGTAGTAAAACGGCATATCTGTTGGCCGATAGTTGCTACTTGTTTTAGTTGCTTGTAAACATTTATTAAAAGCCTTTTAATACATTGAAATGCTAGCTATTTGAAAATAACAATATAAATTAGTTTATATAGGTAAGTAATTTTAATTAGGATTATAAAAGGGTAGGAGATAATATTAACGTACTTTAAACGGCATGCTTATTGTTTAAATATTAAATGTTAAAATTAGCCTGGTTAAATGTTAAAACTGGCCTAGTAAAACTGAAATGACGAACCCGGGGCAACTTCATGCAACTAATAATTGTCCATGCATCTAAAAACTAAACAACAATAAGTATAAAATATATTGCTGTTATCGTTTGTCATATCGGTATACATGTTTTAGATTCCTCATTAAAATATTAAATTTATACTATTAATTATTATTTTATATGTTTGTGTATTTTTGATTAATTTAAAGTGTAATTTTAGGTTATACTACTTTATTTGAATTTCTGTCAACATTATGCTGGTTAAACGTAATATGCTTTGATATTTACTGGATGATAAGGTACGTAAATTATATTCTTACTTAATATGGTAAAAATTGTAAAACAATAACGTGTATATTTATGTGGTATTATAAACGTATAAGCTACAAATATTTGAAACTTTTAAAACCAAAAAGTTAAATCAAAATAATAATCGTTTGATAATTTTTATTAAAAAATCGAATCAAATTGTAAAAAAAATTTAATTCAAAATTAAAATTCAACAATAGCCAAACAATCGATAATAATTGTTCATCAGTAAGAAATTTTGTTTTCATATTACTGTTTAACCTCCAAGTATATATGGAACGCGTATGCGGCTCGTAGGTAGAAATCAAAATTAAAATCGTAAAAATGTAAAAGGAAAATTTTTAATCGAAAAACAAATGTATGTTTTATATTTTATATTTTATTGTTAGATTTTATCTAATAAAGAACAGAATAGATTTGATTAATATTGTGTAAAAAAACAAAAATTAATAAATAAAATTAATAAAATTCATCAATTTTTAACACATTTTTAATTTAGATACAACATTTCAAGAAACAGAAATACATCAACATCAATACGTACCGTTATGTACCATTTTTACTGTTTGGGACTTCCAAGTATTTTCGTATGTACTGGGTTTTTTTTTTCTAATTTCACATGACGAGTCTCTACAGGGTTTAGCAAGCATTTTTGAAGTAACCGGATATGGTTGCTTTTATTACGGTAACTTCACACAATTATTTTAAAATAAATTAATTTCGACATTTTCATTTTATTAGATTTAAATATTGTAAATTTTAGATAGGTGTACACTGTACATGCTAATATTTTATGACCACAATATAATGTAATCTTAGGCGGACCCATGATTTCACTTCCGGTGCAGCACATTTAATTACACATACTTTCCTAGAGTCGGATAGGCCAGTCGAGCATTCGAGAATATCTCGAAGGGCTGTTAACATTTTGGGCTGGTAGGATTTAATGGCCGCAATGCGCATACAATTTGTATGCCAGCATATAATAATAGTATACTAAATGCGATAAAGTCATTATTATTTATTAGTATTAATATGTGGCTCGTATATGGGCTATTGGGCCACCACAACAAATTATAGGCCGGTAGAAAAATATTTTTTCACCCAATCCACCCCTGTACATTCCTATACCACACTCACATACACACACACATATATATAATATATTCTATACATTCAATTTAGTTTTCCTACTCAGTATTTTCATTTTATTTTATTTTTATAAACAGCTAGTTTATTAAATTTTTATAATTATTAGTTATAATAGGTAGTTAAAATAGATACATAATTGTTTTTACAGTAGTTACAGCTTCGACCCTACAATTCCAGCTAGTAGTAGACACCTATGTTTGTAATGAGTAGGAATATTGCATATTTAATAAAAACCATAAGATATTTCTACCTTAAAAACATGTAAAATTCGATGGCTAAAAGCCAACAATTTATTTCACAAACACTGAATTTTACAAGAGAGCATTTTTTAAATTTTAAATGTTTCTACACCAAATAACTTGTGTAGTAGATATTTGTTTTTCGGTGTTGCAACTTATTTATTTGTAAAATATTCTGTAGATTAAAATATAATGTTAACTTTAATGTCTTAAACATTTCCATTAACTTAATTTTTTTTTCTAAATTATAATGTTTCTTAGACTTTAAATGGGGCTTGTTATAAGTGGCCATTTTATAATATATTATGTATGGTGGCTTGGTATGGCGTATACCGTAGTGTACACTCAACTGAGAAAATGCTCTGAGGGTACGCATCGGCGGTGTTGCTATTTCCCGGATGGCCACCCAGAATATTAAACTACATATCATTGCCATACATACAAACGTGTTTCAACCAACCCTTACAACAGTTCCACCCCCCTACAAACAAAAACAATTTTAATGGCCATAGTTGCCGGGCACATAAGCTGAAAAAAAAAATTGTATAATATATTTTTATTGTGGACATAACATGTTTTGATGGACATATTAAAAGTTGTTAATTTTATATGAACTCTAATTAATTAATGATATAAATAGCTTAAACAGTACTTAAGACTAATTTTTTGTATACAAAATTAAATATATATACACATTTTTGTAAAAGGCTAAAAGAAAAATTGAAATTTTTTATTCAATGTGAAATATTAAAAAAGTGTCATTTTTCATCAAATTTTTAGTCAAATAAAACACATTCTGTATTGTTATTTTATGCTAATGAAGTATATCACATTTTCAAAAGTGAGGTAATAAAAATTAGTAATATAAGTATACGCCGTACATAAACATACATATAATCATAGTTATAATTTGTATGCAATATAATTTATTGACAAATGCTAAAGAGAAAATTATTTTATTTTATCAGTTCTTCAGCTGGTGTTTAATACCTAGAATAAAAACTATTATTAATTTTAATTTAAAATGACGCAAAAAATATTTACATAAGTACTTTTTAAAAAATAATTTAATTTTTATTTATTTAATTTATTATCATGCATACATACATATGAGTACTGGGCGTGAGAGAACTCGTTTGGGGTCCCAGCTGGAAATCAAATATATGGTTATATTTTAATTACAGGTAATTATATATAAAAAAAAATACATCAATTTTATTATTTTACCTATTGAAAATTCCATATTTAATTTTAAGTTTAATCCATATCATTAGGTATTAGAATTGAAAATTGTATTACAACAATTAGAGACAACAGGGTAATATTTATTTAAATTATTGAACATCTTTGTATTCTTTATGAGATGGATTATCGACTAAAATTCGGTATACAATACATTATACATCATACGAATATATTTTTCGATTGACTTACGACGAACCAATACCATCTTTAGACAAACCAAAATTGCTTTTCTGACCATACTTTTCATATTTAAAATATCCAGATTGGTACAACACTATAAAATTTGAATGTTTAAATAGTGGTGCAATATAATGGCATAATGCAATTAAATAAGATGATATTCTTATTGTACTCGTAGTCTCACAACCATCATGGTCTCTCATGGTCCATAGATCATTATTTGTAATTTACATTTACCTTAAGCTCAACTGAGTACCTACATAATTTAGAAAATGGTACCAGGCACGTATTGATTATACATTTATACTCATATTATAATTTAGGATAGTGTTTATGTAATATTATGTCGACAATTCTGTAAGTACCCACATAAAACTTTACGAGTGATCGTACGACGGACAATGTACCAATACTCATATAGTTTATATTGAATTCATCATTTTTTAAGAATAAACCAATAGGTAATAAGTATTTCTGTAGATAGGTACTTAATACTTATAGGTACCTACCTCTTTTGATTCTATATTCAATTTATGTATATAAATAAAGATCAAAAATCGATTTATTCATTTAACCAAACTTTAACTCATTTAAATATATTATACTTGTACTACTATTATACTACTAATTTTATACTTGTACATTTATAGCTATAAATATCTACTTTGAATTATTTGTTAAGGGGCCACACCAACATTTGTTTTCTTTGTCTATCTCACGCTTAATATAGGAACATAGATATTCTGTTTTTCCACAATCACGGCTCTCTGGTTCAGTTTAGGACAAATGCACCTATTAATAAATATTTTATAAAGAAGAATATTTTCTGTGCTTTGGCCGGATGGTTTTTTTTTTAATATTATCATTATTGAATAAGTTATTAATGGTTAAAAATAATCAAAATTAATTTAAATTAAAACACGCTTATATTTATAAAAAATGGAAATATTAAAAAACTATCCAGCTTCTTTCAATATTCTTCCTTACAAAATACATAAAAGGTGCATTTGCTCTAAACTGAACCAGAGAGCCGTAATCGTGGAAATATAGAATATCTATGTTCCTATATTATGCACGAGATAGACAGAGAAAACAATTAATATTGGTGTGGTGGATATAATTTATATGTGTACACAATATTATTGTATTTGTTCGTTTTTCGTTTGTACGTCGGATTTTATACGATAATTCAGTTGTTAAGTGAGGTATGAGCATTTTTAATTTACGCTATATTATATTTGCATAACTATTAAAAAATTGAACTATTGTAAAAAAAACCCACATCCAAACACAGATAATTGTCTTACCATCAACTTTCATAATAGGTCGATTAACTCTAATTTTTAAACTAAGGGAGCTACACATGATCTGCTGAGCGTAAATGTTTCACCCGTTTAAGACGGAGACAACAAATTTCTGTGTAGCGTCCTCTTAACCACTAAAGCCTGGGCCTATATCCGGTGTTTCCTAGTGAATTCAAAATTAATTATTGTCTTAAATTAGACAATAAATTCGAAAAAAGTAAGAATTTCTACGTTTTTTGTCTGTGTTTTGTAGGAAGAGATTTTTTTTTAGTAATTCTAAGGGACTAAGGGAGAATTTGGTACTATACAATTAAATAATACTAGAAATCAAAAATCCATTTTCTACATGACCTAGAAAAGAGATTAAAGAATTCAAATATGTTTTCAAAATTAAAATAGGGCTTTTGATACTGGTAGAGTTTTTCTTCCTCTTTTTCGGAGTTTAGTGGCACATGGAATTCGAACATTTTTTTATCACAACATATTGTGACGTGACTGCGCGTATGTACGTTGCTGAGGTCCAAGAATCTTAGCCGTCGTTTATCTTTAAATTAAATAAAGCGTTCGGAGAACTCACATACACTAATAATCAGTTACACAGTCACACAGTCACACAGTCACACAGCACTAACGATGATAGTTGTACAATATTTCCTAAATACGACCCCTTTAAAATGGTTCGTTATTGACAGCCTTAACTTTTAATTTTTATCAAACATATAATATAGGTAATATATAACAAGCCAAAAAAAAATTTCGAGGGGGCACGTGCCCCAGTGCTCACTCACTAGCTATGGCACTGCATTATACCTACATATATAATTATAGTATTATATTAATGATATAATTTATCAATTTTTTGTTATTAATGGTGTTAAGTGTTGCATACCTTTTTAAAAGTATTCAAGTAATTATAAATGCAGATACCTAGCTCCCTATTTTGAATAGTATTTAAATTACGCCTTTGATAGGAATCAAATAGATTCAAATAGGTAGGTATATATTATAAAAAAGGTGGGTAAGTGGATGTCGCTCTGCTGTACAGTAGGTTAGAAGTGGGTCACTGTATAATGGATGCTATTAAATTTGAATTCAATGATATAATATCATTGTATAAGAAAAACGATTCTGAGCGAAGACGGTATGTCAGTCTAGGTTTAAGACAAATTATATACATATCTATGGTATTAAAAAAAAAATGACCTATAATAAATTCCAAATTAATCATATCACATTATCACAATATCCATTAGGTACTTATAACACGTTATACATCAACATCAATAACAAACCCTGATACTATCATAGATATATAATAGTACACTTTAGAAGTTTCGAGTAGGTACACACGAATAATATTATATAATCACAACAAAATAACTAGGTTTTTTAATATGTAATTTCGTCCAAATTTGAACATAAAATGACTATAAAAATAAACTGTGATTGTATATTTTTTAGATTTTTCGGTAAGAGAATTAACTACTTATGTGGAATCTTGTTTTAAATTTTCAATCCTTAGCTATAAAAACTGAACATTTTATAACTTATTAATTACAATGAATAATAAATTTCGAGATTTTGAAAAATTCTGTCAAAATTCGATGTTTAAATGCTTATAAAAAAAATTGTGACAATGTATTTTTAATATTTTTCAACTGATATTGTAACAATATATCAGGAGCCTTGTATTACATTTTTACACTTTTTGGCCCAACAGATAAAACTTTATTGATATTCATAGAAAAAAAAACTAAAAAAATTGAAAAATGAAAATATCCGTGAACAGCTCAAAAAGGGTCAAAATGTTTTCAAAATTGTATGGTGTATAGGAAATGCTAATATAAACATTCAAAGAAATTTTCATGTATCTATAGTTATTCTTTTATGAATAACAACAAAATAAGGAAATCGCTACATGAGATAAATTGGACATACAACTTTGAGCCTCTCAGCCATCGAATTTATTAACGTTTGACACATAATTTTGATTTAGTATACCTACATCGGTTAACCATCATATTGTGTGACCTCAAGCAGACGGGTTTATTTACATTTAAACAAGTTGGTCTTTGCATAATAGACTACAGTACATTCCGCTAGCGAATCACCTTAAAATATTTGTGAAGAATTTGGATTATTGCCCAGAACAAAATCTCCATAATGTTTATATAACTTAGGTAAGCTTAAAAAAAACATAAATTATAATAATGTGTTTTTAAGAATTTATTTATGAAACGAGTTTTCAGTTTAAATAATATGCCGATTATATGTCATACTGCATATATATTATTTCAACTAAAATACTAATACTTTTTCTTTAAGCTATTAAATAAATCGATATTTTATATTCCTGTTTCACAAAGTATGTTATTAATAAATATTTTGGTGAAAAAAAATTAACATTTTGAAAATTTGGCAACTTATGTTTTAAGAACTATTGTTTATATGCATATTACAATATACACGCAGTGACAAACATTTGAATGCCTTTATTCAAGTATTTTTAAATACTCTCAGAATTGAATCAAATTTTTAAAAATAAAATTCTCTTTTAAATTATTTTGCATACATACCTTAAGCAAATTTTCTGTTTCTGTGAACAATTTTAAATACTACACCACTGCACGCAATTCACTGAGATGTAAGACTGTAGTAACTTAACTTTTAATCTCAACATAAAAATAAATGTTTATTTTGATTTTCAATATTTAAACTGCTTTACTACCCCTTAAAAAAATGCATTTTGTAGTAATTTTATACAAGCAAACCTTCGTTACATATTTAGTTTGGTTCGTACTCTTCAGTGTGGCCAAAGTGGTTGGTGGACGGTTGTGTTGCCTACACAAGCTATTATTGAAGTCTTGTTTTAAAGTTTTTGCTCGAAGATAATAGTTGTTGGAATGATTATAAGTTTAATATAAATACACGACAAGACGACATAACTTATATTAGTTTTTATCTATTTACCTGCACAAAACACAAATACATACACCCATAATAAGTATAGTTTAACAGATTATTATTGAAAGAAATGTAGGTATTACCTATACCTTTGTTGCCCAAAATGTACAAATATTTATTTAATGTTGATCAAAAAATATTTGTTACTCATATATTTTATTTGTAATAGTTAATTTTTACATTATTTACTTATTTTTATGGTTGTGAAAAAAAGTTTTTGTTGGATTCATAAAGGGGGAAAAATAATAATCGACGGTATAGTTGTTTGTAAAAAGTTTAGGATTTTGCGATATAGCTTTGAATGAATATCGGCTACACTAGTTTTCTATATTAAAGTTGTATATTTCATGGTTATATGACTTATATGAATATATAATTATTAATTTATATTTTATATTTTTCCAGATATGATCACGATATCTTGGTATTTAGATTTAATTTTCATCCTGGTTCCAGTGTTTGCTATATAATATTGTTGGTATGATTATAAGTTTAATATTAATACACCACAATACGGCATTACTTTATTAGTTTTAATCTATTTACATACACCCATAAAAAGTAGTTAAACAGATTATTTTTCAAAGAAAAGTAGGTATACTACCTACCTTTGTTACCTAAAATTTAAAAATATTAATTTAATTTTGTTTAAAAAATATTTGTTACTCATAAAGTCGCATATTTTATTTGCAACAGTTAATTTTTGCATTATTTACTTATTTTTATGGTTGTAAAAAAAAGTTTTTGGTGTAAGGGGAAAAACATAATAATCGACGGCATAGTTGTTTGTATAAAGTTTAATATTTTTGCGATTTAACTTTGAATAAACATCGGTGCCACTAGTTTTTTATATTAAAATTGTTTATTGCATGGTTATATGAATATATAATTATTAATTTATATTTTATATTTTCCAGATATGATTACGATATCTTGGTATGGAGATTTAATTTTCATCCTGATACCAGTGTTTTGTTATGCTGACTGCCAATTAAATTTTGTTCTTGCTAACTGCTATTCATTGTTCAAGAATTAAATCTGAAGTCCGTAAATTGAACCCAACAGATTCAAAAACAGAAAGTTTTCTTGTTTACAAAGAGAAGTATAAGAATACATTAAGGTGCTATCAATTTACATACGGCACATACCTAATAGGTATAGTCTGTTTACTACTTTTGGTACCTGCATAATAATACAATTATTCATTATGTGAGTTAATTTAATTTAATTCTATGTGAGTTAATTTACAATATAAGTGATAAGCGTCTACAAATATGAAGATAATAAAAAATCTATATTTTGACTTAATATAACTTTTAATTTTTAATTTTTGACAGATTTGTAATGAGCATCAATAATTATAGTAATCTGAATACGGGAATCCTATATTTTCTTACGATATACTACCATTTTCTTCCAAATAAAACGGACTAAATGGCACATTATTTATGCAGCAAGAAGTATTTATATTTATTATATTTGTGGATAAGTGCAAAGTTATTATGGACTTATAGAAAAAGTTTAGAGGTTCAATGGATCGCAGTGAGTCGGCACAAATTAACAATATCTATATGGGTCGTCATAAAAGTAGCACTGGGCAGTGCTCATATAAGTTATAATGATTTCTAAATGCAATGTGTATAATATATAATATAGATGTTATCAGTGGCGTATTTACGGGGGGGGGTCCCCGGGTCTGGACCCCCCCCAGAAAAAAATATAATATAATATAATTATTACATCGTAACTCGTATGTATTTTTTTTATATTATAAACTTGTAGGTACCTAATATTTAGACCCCCCCCCCCCCACAAAAAATTTCAAAATACGCCACTGGATGTTATTATATTATATATTAAGACTCTAGATTGTAGGGTAGTACGTTCAACGTTTGATCTATTCTGACGATGCCAATTAATTAATCGATTTTTTTTTATATAAGAATCGATATTTTACTATAGGTTTCTTAAATTTTGGCAATAAAACGTTTTATATTTCCACCCCTACGGTAAGAAAAGTGTATGCCTTAAAATGTTTATACGATAACAATTGTTTAAAATTGTATATAATTTCGGTATTTTTGATAAAAAACATACAACAAACAAGTAAATAAATTATTGAAACAAAATTAATTTAATTTAATTAACTTATAATTTATTTATGATATCACGTATGAATGGTGTTTAAAGATCTGTTTTTTTTCATTAGCCGGTTTTTTAAATGGAGCTCGACGAAGTTTTTTTGTTGTGTATATAGTTTATGTGATAGGACCGGACATAATATATTTTTTGTCATGCCTTCACCTAAAGTTTAGTTTTCGATGACAATTGAAGAGTTGGAAAGCTACCTTTTCCCGTCCAGAGAATCCCCAAAAGTACAGGGCAGTAAAGTGAAAATCCCCAAAAATTACTGAGCTCACATATTACGCGTATCCTCCGCACAAACAGACACTAAAATCTTAACTACGATTCTTACAGAACATAAGCTTTTGGTTAAATCTTATATTCATATTATAGCCTCCTTGCATTACCTACTCCTAAACATATATATTTCATGAAATCGTTTACTTATAATAACTTGGTTGTTGAATAGATCCCTGCATGATGCATTACCTTTCCCGTGATTACCCACATTATTTTATTCTTATTTTATTTTAATATATTAGTTATTATTTATACTTAAATATATGTCACGGTCCTTACAAAACATAAGCTTTCGGTTACATATTATATTCATTGTATATAACCACCATGCACGATGCTTAAAATAAATAAAACCAAATGGTGTTTTTCATGAAATATGGTTTTAACTTTTAGTAGAATATAGTACGGTTGTTTCATAGGTCCCAGCCTGAAATACATTTGCTGTAATGGCGTGGTCAGTGAACGCAGAGGCGTGACAAAAAGTAGGTGTGGCTTGTGCCGCACATGCCATCCGCGACCGAAATACCTCACTTCCCGCCCTTGCCACACAATATTGAATATACTATAATAATGATATTGATAATTGGTAAAGCCTAACATGATATAAATAATAATCGTAATACGGCGGCGGATAAACTTCTAACAAGACCTGGTCCAGAAGTGCGGTTCTGCAGACCAGACATTGGCGAGTTTGGATGATGATAACCCCCTAAAGTGCGACGCTATATGCAAGTTCTAGTCGACGTGCCTACCGTGGAGGTACTCGGGCTGGTGGAGGCTCATTCGTCGACCATCTATAGTTGCCAAAGGTTTACTGCTTCGATCTGACGTCATCCGACTGGTGGACCGGAAGTGCCACGCGACCAGGGATCTTATTCTCGAGATCGATCGACAAGAAGTCGTGTGCGACTAAACTCGAATGATTATGTCGTAGTCGACTACAAAACGCTATTCTCCAAAAGCATTCGACTAAAATTAGTCG
Organism: Macrosiphum euphorbiae; assembly: GCA_949089665.1. Lineage (NCBI taxonomy): Eukaryota > Metazoa > Arthropoda > Insecta > Hemiptera > Aphididae > Macrosiphum > Macrosiphum euphorbiae. Next base: position 106,576,482 of record CARXXK010000002.1, on the reverse strand, counting down.
CATTCGAGATTGAGTCGACTAGTAATAATCTTGTCGAGTGAACCACAATGGTATTACCTAAAATTCATTTATTATCAGAAATATTCCCGCCAAAATATGATATGTTGATACACGAATTAAGATATATGTTAATTCGTGATTGATACTGATTGTTACTAATCAAATTGTTTAATTGTTAATTCTTGTTATACCTAATATACCTATTATTACCTATTATATTACCCATGCCTATTATCGTATTGCCTATGATATGACCCAGTTCCAAAAAACTGCAATGCAATTAAAACCTAAGAACATATTTTTACATTTAAAATAGTATAAGTACCTACCTTATTATTGTTATTAATTATTATTTATTACCTTATTTTGGATGCTCAAAGCCGACGTACGTTTTGGTGGTTCCATAAATGGTGTGAATAACTCGATTAAATATTTTGTTAAAACTTTACTCAATCGGTAAGTTTTTATAAAAAAGATGATCACTTAATGCTAATAAAGGGTCTACTTTAATGCCAAACGGTTGTCTGACATTTTGATATATTAGCTCTCTATATTAGCAATAGCAAACATCATAGCTCTTTCATATTCATTCGCCATTATTGTTATATTTAATAAAATATTAACTCAGCAGTTATAAAATAAAACAACAGTAATAAATTAACAAAATGAAAAGGTAATCGACAATCGTAATACAAGTACCTAAACACAAGAATACAATATGACTTATCAATAATCATAGTATTCTGCAGTTGATTTGTGTGAAATATATTAAATCTATGGTGCTCAAAATTAACAAATCATTCGACTAAATTTTGTCGAATGCGATATAGCAGTAGACATAATGTCGAACGTTTTTCGTTCGAGAAAAGTCATACATCATTTCGAGAATACCATGGGCGACGAATCGATCGAGTTCGACGATGAATCGATCGAGTTCTGATTTATGTCGAATGCGACAAAATTCTAGAATAGGGCCCCAGGGCGGCCCTATTCTCGAGATTGATCGACAAGAAGTCGTGTACGACTATATTCGATTGATTATGTCGTAGTTGACTGTAAAACGCTATTATATATTATATTGATACCGATTGATACCTACTGTGGTGCACGAACTATATTAACTATAATATCCGATAGTATTAACCGATTGTGTTTGTTAAGTTATTGAACCCATATCAAACCTATTTTCTTGATCGTAATAATAATAGTAGAGATCTTACTACATTTACCACCACTGTTTTTATATTATTAATTAAGATTTTTATAGTGGATACTTTATAAAGTTTATAACTATTGTAAAAGACGGATCTATAATGATTATTCCGCATTCGATATACAATTATTTTAAACTTCTGTAGCTATATGAACAACGTGAATAAGAAAAAGGTGCTCTGCTGTACAGTAGGTTACAAGTGGGTCACTATACAATGGATGGTAATAAATTTGAATTCAATGATATAATATCATTGTACAAGAAAAACGATTTTGAGCGGAGACGGTATGTCAGTCTAGGTATAAGACATATTATATACATACATAATATGGTACCTATAAAAATAGGTACCCATAATAAATTCCAAATTAATCGTATCACAATATCCATTAGGTACTTATAACGAGTTATACATCAACAAAAAACAATGATACTATCATAGATATATAATAGTGTACTTTAGAAGTTTCAAGTGCCCACGAATAATATTATACAATCACAACAAAATAACTAAAATAGTTATTTTAGGTTTTTTATTATTTGATTTCGTCCAAATTTGAATTTAAAATGACTATAAAAATAAACTTTGCTTGTGTATTTTTAGATATTTTGGTAACATAATTAACTACCTACTTGGAACCTTATTTTAAATTTTCAATCCTTAGATATAAAAGTTGAACATTTTATAAATTTTTAACTACAAAATATTTTTTCAATTTTCAATTTGATAAATTTTGTCAAAATTCTATCTATAAATACTTATAAAAAAATTGTGACTATGTATTTTAAATATTTTTCAACTGATATCGTAAGAATATATCAGGAGCCTTGTATTCAGTTTTTACACTTTTTGGCCCAACAGATAAAACTTTATTGATATTTATAGAAAAAAAAACTAAAAAAATTGAAAACTGAAAATGTCCTTAAACAGCACAAAAATAGTAAAATATTTCCAAAATTGTATGGTGTATAGGAAATTTTAATACAAACATTCAGTGAAATTTTCATGTATCTACAGTTATTCGTTTTTTAAGTACAACAAAATAAGGAAATCGCTACATGAAAAATCGAGTGAATATCCAATGTTGTAAAAATTTGAACTTCAAACGCTAATAAAAATTTAAATATATTAAAATATATATCTATTTTATCATGTATTTATTTAAAAATGTAATCTCAATCACTTGCTAAAATAGACTAAGATGGGCATAATGCCATAATCGAATGAGACTTGGTAGAAGACTTCTGCTGGACCTGGTGGTGGGACCAAAGTTCGTGCCGACCGAAATATCACTTACAAATTATAATCAATTTACTTACAATTATAGTTTGGACAAAAATATAGATAGCACTAAAATTAAAAATTGGGTTCCCATATAATTAGAAATAGTTTGATACTCGTTACAAATCAGTTATCAGTCTATAATAAAAATTAAGAGTTATTTTAAGTAAAATTAAAATATTTTAAATAATATATTGTTGACCAACAAATCGACAATTGTTTAGAAGATTTATATAATTAACTAGGTAGTGTAAACTGTAAAGGACTGAAACTACTAACTTTAAATGTATCAAACTTTTAGATTAATGAGTAATTACTTCATATTACCTATATAATATTTTGTATTCAAGTTAAAAATATAAAGTTTTCATTATCTTCATATTTTTAGACGCTTATCACTTATATTTTGATTTACCTCATAGAGATTTATGTTTACTACAGCATTGTAAATTAATTTAAGTGTCCCTACATTAATCATTTTAAATCTTAAACGACACATTTGGGCGCATTTCAACTTTTAAATAAAAGCATTGATTATAAATACAAGTAAATATTAGTATTTATATTCAATGAATTTTTTTATTAAAAATAGATACCCTGTATGAAATGTAGTTACGTCTTGACTACAAAGATCCATGTTAATATTTTGAAGCTCAAACAGTTACACCGAAATGTACCGATATATATAAAATACCTACCATAAATTAATACATTATAGGTATATAAAATGTTTATTTTTTAAATATACCTATATATAAAAACCAGATTTATATGTTTTTACATATCGTTACTGGGTCCATGCAGTCTTACGAGAGTAAAAAATGTGGACAATTTCTTTCAATAATTCTGAGTTCGTAAAAAAAGTAGGGGAATATTTAACCCATTTAGCATATTTTGGAATATCTTCAAACTGTGAGAAAAATATTCATTTATTATTAATTTTAATATTATGGGTAACCAGAAATTTTTTTTTGAACGTTTACAATTTTTTTTTTGTTTATTATTTTGATAAAAATAAAACACCTAGTTGGGTATAGTATTATAAGACGCCGTGCAAATAAAAAAATTATTAACGCAAAGGATATAAAACCATATTCAATAAACAAAAAACATTGTTTTAGTAGTGGACAAATAAAATTATAAAAATGCATATTGAAGCATATTGGGTATTGATGTTTATTGATTATTTTTGCATATTTTTAAAATTTTAAATATAATATTATAATGAGAATATTTGAAGGTTTTTTAGAGAATATATTACAATAATTTATTAGAAGTTTTTAGAGAATATAAATCCTTTCTTTACGGCAACTATAATTTAGACACATTATATTATGGTTTAGATGGTATTTGCAACAAATAAGGAATCCACTGTAAATTTGATTAAATAATAAATTCAAAACAAGTGGGTCACTGTGATGGATTGTGTTAAAGTTGAATTTAATTATATAATATAATTTGTTACATTAGAGAATTTTTCGTCATTATTGTTATTAAAATATATTCAAAAAATATATTCCAGAATATAACTTTTACATTAATTATCATTTGATGTTATTAATAAGTTATTGCACGTTTAATACGAAACAACAACAATATTATGTAATACCTGTCCCCCCGACCACCACGCCACTCGGTACCCCACGTCTACAAGTCGTGGTGCCCTGCCTTCCGTTACCTTCGAGCACTTTTGTGGGTGTTGACCAGTTGCCCCCCACGGCTGTTATCGGGATTTTAAAAATATACCAGTTGCCCTCAACCAAATGTAAAAGTTTCCCCCAACCAAATGTACCAGTTGCCCTTATATGTTAGTATATACTATGTACACGATTACAATATATAGCCAGTAAAATAAGGGAGGTAAATATACAAATAATAAATAAAATTATTTAAAATAGTATAAAATGATAGAAAAAATGTATTTGTTTGGAATATATACCTAATATTGTATTTTGTGATAAATAGTAATTACCAACATGAATACAATAGTCAATGAGATAATAAATATTATAATGATGCGAATGTTCTAATTTTTCAACAAAAAAATGGTATAAAATGATTGGTAACAAAAAATGGTAAAAATTCATAGTAAATAATATAATTATAATGAAAAGCGGCATTCAATGTAATAATTTATCAAAAAAAAAAAAAAAAAAAAAATTGTAAATAAATTAAATATAATATATTGTGTACTTTGTTTTGTTATCATAATTACTATTTATAATTATTAATTGTATATTTACCTCCCCAATTCTACGAACTATATATTTTAATCGTATATATATATATATATATATATATATATATATTTACTTATTAGGGCAACTGGTACATTTTGCTCTAGGTAGTTCGGGGGGAACTGGTATAAAGGTACTTTTGTGGGCAACTGGTACATGCCCTCTTTTGTCGCGACCGCCGGTTTACACTGCAGGGCATCCTGTACCCCAAACTATTATCATTGAACCAAAAAGCGCATACGACGACACTGACCAGCCTCACTACGAAGACAAATTCGAAGCTCCAACGCTGGTCTATAGTGGCCCAGCACCGTCGCCGAACGATCATCACTCTTTTTCTGGACCTCTGACAGCATGTACGTTTGCACGGGCCAAGTCTTTGCTGCACTGTACGCTGCACAAAAAATCTCGTGGCCAACACGTCAAAAGAAATCAACGTTTATTTTGGGCCATATTGTATATCATGACGTAATGCTACCAAGCCATGATGGGCTAAGTCAAACCTGGGCGAAGTCCCTACCAACCAATGCAAGGTCAAAAAACAGCTCAAGATTCTGATCGTCATTTGTCGTAATGTGTAAATTCACCTGTTGCCCCCCCCCCTTTCCAAGCACGTAATAAGATGCGTCGGAAGACGCGGGTCCCCCTGTTTTTCCTTTTCTTGCTCTCCTATTAAAATTCCGACTGTCGCAAGTCACTTGTCGCTTGAGCGATTATTAATTTTATTAAAAGATGCTTTGCTCGGTAACCCTGCAAGACCAATTAAAATCTGTCGTACCCAAGTCCCACAGTTTTGTCTAGCTTTTTGGCATTTTTGTCATTTGAATAGCATGAGTATATTTGATAAAATCTGTATAGTTGACATGTGCCTGCGCGTGCGAAAATTCACGGCGGCGGTCCTAATTGAAAATAAACTGCCAACATTCGATTCCTGGAATATAATATTACAAGATAAGAAAACAATTGCCGGCGGTGTGCTTAATTCTAATAAATATTATATTATATTGTAATAATAATAAATATATATATCGCCCTGCGTACTTGTTTTGGTCCCCTGCCGGTACGTAATATTATTAAACGGCAAGCACAAATCATATTCTTATTTTGATTTTCGATTAGTCTGGTTAGGTAATAGTATAATGTGCAGTATCTAAAGAGAGAATTTTTATATAAAGTATTTACATATTTTTCATTTTTGGTGCTATGGACAGTAAAAGTGACTGGCATTATGGAAAAAAAACTAAGACTCTTTTATCCAAGAGAAAGAAAAATAAAGGTAACATTAATGCCCTGAATGGTTTAAAAAAAGTAAATATTAATATTACAAATCTATTAATTACCTTAATAACGTCTTATCTTATTACCTTTTTAATTATTAATATTTATTCAATTTGTATTTTACGTGAAGTTTTAAAAATGTTTAGTATTTATAGTTTATACCTATGGTTAAGTTACTTAAAGTTGATAGTTAGATAGTTCATATAAATTAAATAATTACAATTTGTAATATACATTTCTTACATAACTATAATATTAACATAAGTAAATATATATTTTCCTCTCTTTGTTTATATAATATAATGTTATAATATAGATACTATATTATAACATACAGTATTATGTAAAAAATTGTATAGTTAAATAATACAATAATACAATTATATAATATGGTAATATAAAACTAAAATTAACAATAATTAAGACTAATATGATAAATAATGCAGTAATCTTATACTTTGTTCCGAGTCTGTCTATATCTTGTATTTGTAATAGCCAAATTGCAATTTTGTTTTTAAGAATCTTAAAAGAGTTGTTGTGTTTAATTTCTAATGGTAGAATATTGTACATTTTTGGACCAATATATAATTATTATAATACATACATTAAACTCGTAATATGTTTGGTTACTTAACCAAAAAGAGTTGTTAAAACATTATTTTAATAATCCTCACTTTAGCCAATATTATATAATACAATGATCGTTAATGTTGTTAAATCCACAGAGAGACGTTTTATACAAAAAATAATGAAATATAATATTATGTTTTAGATTTAGCACTTTTGTCACTCGGTAATTATCTTGAATGTACCACGGCGTATAGTGTATGCAATATTGATACTTAAGATTGACTATTATCATACTATTACCACAATTGAAATTATAATAACAATGATATTTATGATACTTATAGAAACATTCAGTGTAAACTTCATGTATCTACAGTCATTTGTTTGAGAGTCACACTAAAAATCCAAATCGATTTTTAGTAAGATTTATGTTTTTTCTTAATTTAATTTTTTTACTTGCGTTTTTGGAAACTATTGGGATTATTACATTTTTCCTCCCGAATGCAAAAATAAGATTCACATTCACATTGAACAAGATACTGTTAAAGAAAATCGATGTAGGGTTTCTACCCCATTAAGTGATGACAAACATTAAAATAAATTTTTAAAAAAATACAACATTTAAAATTCTACACTCAGAATCTTAAATAAAACTTGGTACCGTCTAATTCTTTCAATAAAATAAAATCCAAATACCTCTATTTATATGATATCTTTTATGTAACACGGCGTTTAGTGTATGCAATATTGATACTTATAACTTACGATCGACTATTATCATACGTTTACCTACATTTCTTTTTGAAACGAAGTTTTTTATGTCACGATGCGGGGCTAGTCGGGAAAAAACGTTCCTGACGATATAATGTTTTTTATAATATATTAAACAGTTATTTTAATTTCGGAATTTTCAAACGTTGATTATTTTGGATTTATTCGGAATTTAAAGCAGAAATCTTAAAATAAAGACTGACCGATCTCTAGTAGAAATTCTAACGAATTCAGAACAGTTTTCAGAAATATCATCTCATTATTAGATCGATTGGGAGGATGGAACAAAAAAAAAACGAGAGCTCTAAGTTGTAGTGACGGTCCGAGATTGATTATAATTTATAATTTATAAATACCTTTCATATTATATTGATAATACAATACGATTATTGATAATTTATGTATCACTATACACTACGTATATTATGTATTTATAATTATTGTGATTAATAAATATATAAGTAATAACTAATAAGCATATATATAGTATAAATTCAATAAGTATTGAATTGTAAGTAATATATTTTTTGACACGCCTGCACTGAAAGTTTGGTTTTCGACAGCGGTTGAAGCGTCGGAAAGTGTCCTTTTTCGGTCTAGCAGGCCGTTAAGTGAGAATGGGAATCCCCATAGTGCCGGGGGAAAAAGTGGAAATCCTCAAAAGTGCTGGACGCTTATATCACGTGTATTCCATGCACAACCAGACACTGAATTCAATACCACCGTCCTTACAAAGCATAAACTTTTGGTTACATCTTATATACATATTATAATCCCCTTGCATGACGCGTAAACATTTTTATTTCATGAAATTGTTTTCGTAGAATATTCTGATTGTTGCATATAACATTATATAGTGCTTTACCTTTGCCTCGATTAAATTTTTTTGTGTGTCGCGTTTGGTATAGACTAGGTAATAGAAAACGGGTATAACGCTATAGGATTTGAAACAGCGTAATAAGATCTGCATATTATGCATTAATAATTTATTATAATTTATGAAATATAACAATTTGGTGATTTTAACATCAATTTTAATGATAAGAAATCGGAAACTTTTAAAACTTTCCTTATGGACACATTCAATTTAGATACATATTATAATAAACAATCCAGCAGAATCTAAAAGACTACAACGAGAGATGACACCACTATCGATGCAGTATTTTTAAGGTATTTGGAAAAAATTACATCACAAACATACGTATCATATTTCAGTTATCACAGGCCTGTAATTTTGATTATGGAATATGATTAATATAATAGCGATTAAATAGTAATAATAATAATTTTCATTTTCATTTATTTTTCACATTAACTTGTTTATATTTACTTTTATTTTGAATGGTTCCACTAAAATGTATTTATAATCTATAATATTTGTTGGAAAATAAAGTTTGTTTCTACCGGATGTTCCATGACAGCACTCATTTTTTTATTATTAAATTTGATTATTTATATGTGAAAACTATACCGTACAGCAGTACAGGAGAGAGGTACACACTTGTCACTTTTTTTTTTAGAACTGGACGAAATGCAGTATCTATACATAATACCTTTATTATTCTGACCTTTTTTCGTGGTCTAAATTTATCTACTCCGTATACAGAAATGAGTTTGTATTAGTGATCGTGTAGACATAAAAACACTCTAAATTAAGCTTACTGTATACACATAAATATAATTACAAATTTTTAAAATCGAAATTTGTACCTATAGATATATTTTTTAAGGATAATAGAAGGATGAGCATGCACACATGAGTGAATCAACTTGCGTCCATGCCCATTTTATAATATTGACTTAAAATAATTAATATTGCAATTAGTTTCAAATAAAGAAAAATTATAAATCGAAATAAACTAACTATCACAGTTACAGGAAATATTCAAACCTCAAATTATATGCATCATATTTCAAAACTGAACGTGGTCAATTGCATTTATAAAAAAAGGTGGGCAAGTGGGTGTCGCTCTGCTGTACAGTAGGTTACAAGTGGGTCACTGTATAATGGATGATATTAAATTTGAATTCAACGATATAATATCATTGTATAATAAATATGATTCTGAGCGGAGACGGTGTGTCAGTCTAGGTATAAGACATATTATATACATATCTATTTTACTAAACCAAAATTTGACCTATAATAGGTACCTATAATAAATTAAAATTAATCATATCACAATATCCATTAGGTACTTATAACGCGTTATACATCAACAAAAACCGTGATACTATCATAGATATATAATAGTACACTTTAGAAGTTTCAAGTACCCACGAATAATATTATTCAATCACAACAAAATAACTAAAATAGTTTAATTTCGAGATTTTGATAAATTTTGTCAAAATTCGATCTTTAAATGCTTATAAAAAAAAATTGTGCCTATGTATTTTTAATATTTTTCAACTGATATTGTAACAATATATCAGGAGCCTTGTATTAAATTTTTACATATTTTGGCCCAACAGATAAAACTTTATTGATATTTATAGACAAAAAAACTAAAAAAAATTGAAAGCTGTAAATGTCCGTAAACCGCTCAAAAAGAGTCAAAATATTTTCAAAATTGTATGGTGTATAGAAAATGCTAATTTAAATATTCAGTGAAATTTTCATGTATCTACAGTTGTTCGTTTTTGAATTGCAACAAAATAAGGAAATCGCTACATGAGTAATCGAGTGAATATCCTATGTTGTAAAAATTTGAATTTCAAACGCTCATAAAAATTTAATTTGAATGTCCGGTAGAGATTTTTTTATTGATGAAGGTAGATAATCTTATAAGGAATCTTGTGTTTTATTTTCAAATCTTAGATTTAAAAAGAAAAATTTTTACGAATTCTTAACTCAAAATAATTTGCTAATTTTCGTGATTTTTCCATATTTTGTCAATTTTTGAACTTTAAATGCTTATAAAAAAAATTTGTGGTTAAGGATTTTTAATATTTTTCATCTGCCTTTGAAACAATATACTAGGAGCCTTCTATTAAATTTTCAAGCTTTCGCAACCAACAAATAAATTTTTATTGATATTTTTGGAAAAAAAACTAAAAAAAAATGAAAAATGAAAATGTGCCTAAACAGTTCAAAATAAATCAAAATATTTTTAAAATGTTATCGTGTATAGAAAATGCAAATATAAACAACCAGTGAAAATTTTATGTATATACGTTCATTTGTTTTAGAGTTACACTAAAAACCAAAATCGATTTTTAGGAAAACCGATTTTGCGTAAAAATTCCCGTTTTTCCTTAATTTTTACGTTGTTTTTCCCGGCGCTTGTGAAAACTACTGACCCCCCAAAGTACCAACTAGATTCACTTTCCTATCAGAAAAGCTACTGTTGAAGAAAATCCAAGCACTTTTACTGTCCTAAAACGTGATGACAGACACAAAAAAAAATTTAAACTTGGACAAAAAACGACAAGTAATATAAAAATTGTATACCGATTATATTATTTTTCAATTTTGATTATATATTTAAATAAGTTAGTAAGAAACCTATGACTTTTTTATTTCGTAATTATCAATATTTTATTATTCAGATCAAAATGTTCTTGAATAAAATATCAGTTTGCGATTCGGCCCAAATTTGGGTTTTTTAATATAAATTTGAATCTCGTTACATCAGTAAGTACCCGTGGTTTTTTTCATATTATAGTTGTATATTTATTTTAATATGATTTATCGGTAAGTATCCAACCTATCCACTGATTCTTAATATTTGTATTGTCCTTGCACATTTTCTATAAAAATATATTTTGACCAAGACTAGTGCGCAGAGGAACTAGGGTCGAGAATCACTAATTTAATCATTAGTTCCTTATATTTATATAATATACAAATATATCTATCAATTGTATTTTGTATTTGTTATAAATCTTATCGTATTTTGTCTATTGAAGTATGTATATTATACTTCGTTTCTAATTTTTTGTTTGTTTGTACTCGTGTTATTGGTTAGTGGAATAATCACATTGATACGGATGAAGGATCAACCAATGATATTGAAATTAAACAATGACACTAAATCCTTCTCGAGACAATTATATTATATAAAAAAAAAAATTTAACGAATATTAGATATACTAGTTTATTTGCTTAAGAGTTGTTGAAATATTGAAATATTACAATTTATAACCAATAATGTATTATTTACACAATATTGTAAAATATAATATTATTAATTCTATACCTATTGTAACTATGTACTTTTCAAAGCAGTGACGTAATTTCAGTTTTTAATAGAGTGGGCAAATATTTAAACCCTCCCAAATTCCACTCACAAGCACATTTTACTATTATATTATGTTATTTTTCCTTTATAAAACACATACATAAATACTAACTTTCAGGCACGTGTGGCTATAAATCTATATATATAAAAATAAGTGTACATTTTGAATAAATCTTATAGCTCAAGATCCATATCTCAGATTTCGATAAAAATTTCAGGGCATATTAAGATTGATATGTAGATGGTTTCTGTGAAGTTTGTACGCTGTGCGATAAATGGTTCCGGAATTATGGCCTCATAAGTGCACACCTGGCGACATGACCAAAAACAACAACAAAATGTATGAAAAATGAAAAAACGTCTGTTGACATGACAACAACAATTCTATTTTCTAGATAAATATTAATTGGTTTGAGATTAAACGAGATTGATTTTTATTCAATTTCAATTGTATGGATTTAGGCGTTAAAAAATGCCACGACCAAAACGACAAAATATTGGCCGACGATCACGTAATTTTAATAAAAATTTCAGGGCATATTAAGATTTATATATAGATGGTTTTTGTGAAGTTTGTATGCTGCACGATAAGTGGTTCTGGAGTTATGGACTCTTAAGGTGCACACTAAATAACAAATAATAATAATAATAATAATAACAAAAAATTAAGTTTAGAATTAAAATAATAATAGTTTATTGTGTATTGCTTGCTATTGGTTACGGGCATCTTTGTTGATTGTTATTTTTTGTCAATATATGACAAACTTGATATAACTTTGATACTTTAGGGTTAAATCATACACTTACGTACAAACTAGGGGTCCGCGATCTACCGCAGGTAGATTGCCTACCTGATAATACACTGCTGCGAATCAGAATTTTTATTCCGGGAAACGGAAAAGTTAAGATTAATACAACGAATATTAAATAACGAATTGAACAACGTTTGAGTCATATATATAGAGTTGGTACATTTAAGGGGCAACGAAGTGCACGGGTTCAGCTTGAATAAAATATTTATTTTAACTATTAATTAGTAATTAACAATTACAGTCAGTGTGACAATAAATACTCAGTACCTACACAATATAATATTTTCCCATACATATTACATACAGGCATGTTTCTGCGCTTATATAATATAGTTAATAATGGTTATTCGAAAACCACTGGGCACCGGCCCATTAGGCTGTTTTTAAAATCAGACAGGGGCAAAGGCCCACATGCTTTCCCCTAATTGACGCAACTGTTTCAAATTAAAAATGGAGAAATATTATGAACAATGAAAACGATGATAATTTGTCGTTTGGTATAAATGGGTCATAGTTTTTACCGTCTAGAGACCTGAATAGGTACTGGCTTAAGAACGTTATGTTGATACAAATAGAAAATAACCATTATAATATATTCTTATAGGTACGCATATATTTTGCGATAATAAGTAGAATAACAGCATAATATACAAATATACAACCACCATTATTACACCTTCAGGATTATATTATGATAATAAATATTATCGGATGCCATTTATCTGAAATCTAATAAAAAGTTTTCTGTATTGGTACTGGGTGCACTCATTCCAATAGACTGCGATAGACTGTTTACCTAGTATATCGCACTATATTGTATAGTCAATACAAAAATAATAGCCTATACCTATGTATCCAGTAGGACTCGAACATGAATGGTTCCGTAGCAGCAAGTAACATAAATAATAAGTCGTTTCGTTCGGCCGGCACGAACTTTGGCCCCTCCACCAGGTCTAGCAGAAGTCTTATCTAATATTATAATAATATTACCCGCTCGTTTAAGCGCAGTCGTGAACTTTCCCCCCAGGCTCTCCGCTGTACCGATCAAGCCAAGCCCCGCGCGAATTATAATTGTTATTTACTTATTTACTTATTAAAAAAAAAACAACTTACTAGATCTCGTTCAAACCAATTTTGGGCGGAAGTTTACATGGTAATGTACATCATATATTATTTTTTAGTTTTATCATTCTCTTGTTTTAGAAGTTATAGGGGGGGGGACACATTTTACCACTTTAGAAGTGCCTCTCGAGCAAACTATTCAGTTTAGAAGAAAATGTTATGAGAAACCTCGATATCATTTTTTAAGACCTATCCATAGATACCCCACACGTATGACTTGGATGAAAAAAATGTTTTTGAAGTTCAGTTCTAAGTATGGGGAACTTCCAAAATATATTTATTTTTTTCTATTTTTGTGTGAAAATCTTAATGCAATTCACAGAATACATTTACTTACCAAGTTTCAACAGTATAGTTCTTATAGTTTCGGAAAAAAAGTGGATGTGACACCCGGACGGACAGACAACAGACATGACGAATCTATAAGGGTTCTGTAAGTTCCGTTTTTTGCTACGGAACCCTAAAAATGAAAGAAGAATGTCTATCCATATTATGTTCTCTTGTGCTTCGTGGTTGTTATATCGTAAACAAGAAAAGTAAGAACAATGCAAAAACCGCATTGTATAATGTAAAATTAAATAAAACGTGGACAAAAAAATTATTATTTTATTATAATAATTGTATTAGATTTGGACTAGATTGTATTAGAATTAAAGTACACCAAAAACCAAATTCAATTTTCTGAAAAATCGATTTTGCGTAAAAATTCCCGTTTTTCCTTAATTTTTCTTTTGTTTTTCTTGGCGCTTTTGAAAAGTACTGGGAATTTTAAAATTTGACCTCCCCAATGCACCAACGATATTCACTTTCCAATCGAACAAGATACTGAAGTCGAAAATCGAAGCACTATTTCGACTACTTATCGTGTACACAGACACAAAAATAAAAAAAAAATATAAAAATATAAAAACACACATCGTTGTAAAATCAATACATTCATCGTTCCACTCAGAATCTAAAATATAATATAATATATGTTATTTTTTATTTTGTAAAAATCATGAAGTTGAAAAAATAAGCCAGTCATTTTGGGGGTGGTTTGAACCCCCAAAATCACCTCCTCGGCACGCCCCTGACGACGTAACCGTCAGACATTTAGAAACAGTCGTAAAAGAGCAACGAGCGTCCACGACGACGTGCGAGCCTGTTTTTTTTATCGTAGCTGTGTGCGTCGGTCGGTTTTCTATTGACACGGTAGACGTTTAATAATCTTATATTATAATCACAATATAATCTCACAAAACTCGCGAAACGGATGTGAATATACAGATAATAATTATAAATAGTAATTATTATAACAAAACACAGTAGGTAGGTACATAATATTATATCTAATTTATTTACTATTTTTTGATAAGAAATTATAACATTGAATGTCACATAATTATAATATTTATTATTTTACTAGCTGATCCCGTGCACTTCGTTTCCCGTTAAATGTATGCCAACCCTTTATGACTCAAACTCTGTTCAATTCGTTATTTAATATTCGGTGTATGGTGTTCAAAATTTATTCGTTAAAAATCGTACCTCTTCAATGAATAAAAATAACAAATATAATTACATATTTGTGTATCACCTCCCCGTCACCTGACTCGTCCTGTCCAGTAGATTTTTAATTTAGCAATTTTTTTGTTCCTACACATGTTATATTCGACGCAAAAAATTCTCCTGAACAGAACCGTCACTCTGGTGATAGTGCGTTGTGAATAAAAAATAATTAAATAAAACATATATAATCATTTATAAGTAAGGAATTCCTTTTTTGTTAATCATTTCAATTATAATTATTAACAAAAATCAGTTATATATTCATTGTAGTGCAACCTATTGTTGTTGTATCACCTGGCGCATAGAAAAAAAAACAAATATTTGTCCTTGCATCTGTAAATTAAAAAAAATATTATGTTTGTACCAAACACTATAAAATAAAATAAAATAAATAAGCAACTATGTTATATAAATTTATGGATTGTCAGTGTTCAAACTTAAATAATATTTGTTCTTAAAAATTATATCTGTCTCCTAATTTGAATGACAAAATGATATTTAATATGATTATGTACCTCAATGTGTAAAATTTAGTTGTAACAAAATTGAATAAATACAATTTAATGTAAATTTCGAGACGAATCGAATAAAAAATTTAAAACCGATAAATATTTAAATCATCAAATAATTATATTGTGTTTCAAAATAATTAAGGTGTCACTAAAACTGAATCTATAATATAAAAATGATCAACAAATAATTATGATTAACTGCTATAATACATATTACATACCTTGAAAGTTGGCATAAAACTTTCACGAACTACATTTGTTCCCCCAAATGAAGTCATTTGAAAGCAATTGTTATATTGTTGGATATTTGTCAAAAAGTGTATAGAATCTGTTCCTATTCCTGAAACCAATGAGTACAACGGCTCTGGTGGTGGATCCAATGGTATCAATTTCACTTTACCATTTGCGCAACACAAACCATTGGCCTCGTTTTTGTATTTCAAAGCCTTACAATATGATCAAACTGAGTTCATAGAACCAATAACAACACACGGGTAGTTACTGTAGTCAATTGACACATCGTAACTAAAAGCAGCTCGATTCAAGTTTGCGCGATTATTAGTTGAATTTCGCGTTCGCACTTCATGCGTTTGTGATATCCGAATTCTTTCACGTTCATTTCTGTCGTCACGTTCTTGTGGACTTTGGTTAGATCGGTAATTAGCTTGGTTGGTAGCATTTCGGGTTATTCTACCTAAATTGCTTCGTCGTATAGGAGGCATATCAAAATTAAATTATTATGTTTTTTTAATACAAATTTTTTTAAGGTCTTCCCAGTAATTTTTTTTTATATTTTATTCAAACAATTAAATTGAATAAATATTGTCTATAACATTTCCATGGCAACAAAAAAATATTATAGTTTTAATTTATTTTTTATATTTAACGGTATCGGGTTCAAATCACAGACATCAATAAATATTTTTTGCACTTTTTCTACTTATTCGGTAGACTTTTTAAAAATGTTCGTTCATAAAAACCTTTTCCTGGCAATTCAGAACATATAAAAAAAATTTCAGCCAAATCGGTCCAGGCGTTGTTGAGTTATGCGCTTACCAACACATTTTGCGATTCATTTTTATATATAAGATTGACTATTTTATTCATATTATTTTGTTAGTTATTATTATTATTCATCACAAAATACAATATTAGGTATATATTCCAAGCATATACATTTTTTTCTATCATTTTATACTATTTTAAATAATTTTATTTATTATTTGTATATTTACCTAACCTATTTTATGGGCTATATATTGTATTCGTCAAAGGTGGGCATTAACTAGTTGAAAAGTTAAAGTTCAGTTAAAAAGTTAATTTTTTTTAACTTTTTAACTTAACTAGTTAGTTTATTTTCTAATTAACTTATGAACTTAAATAGTTTAATTTAGAATTGAAATAACTTAGCTTTTCTCAGTTGATTTTAAAAAAATCCATTAAGTTAAAACATTTTGAAATTGTTCGTTTATACGTAAATATTACTATATCAGTATAAAATAAAAATAATCCAATACAAAAACACAAACATTTCTGTTCTTTTTCTTGATAACATAATTTTTTGTATATTAATATATTTTATTGAGTTGTAAATTATATATTATGTGAGTTGTAATTATACCTAAATGTTTTTAATAAAATTAATAATTTTAAATTACAAATTGCCAATTGTTATGTTTTAATGTTATATATAACTTATAATATATATGAACGTCATGTTCATGACTCATCTTCATGTATTATGACATTCAATTTCTAAACGAAATAAAAAAATATATTTGTTAAATTATTAATTTGAGATGAGTATGGTTTAAATTAGTAAATAATAGAAAAGTAAAATGGAATACAGTGTACATTATGATAAAAGTTCAATAAAATTTTTTTTTATAATTTATAAATTAGAAACTAGAAAGACACATTCACTCTTTATGTGATTTACATATTAATTATAAAAAAAAAATGGATTAACTTTTTTTAAACTGAGTTAAGTTAATATTTTTTTCTATATTAAATTTTAACTTATCGAGTTAAATTTATAATTTGTTAACTGCTAACTTTTAACTTATCGATCTTGTGTCCTCTTAACTTAACATAACTTGAGTTAATTATTTTCATTAACTTACCCACCTTTGGTAATCGTGTATACTGGGTGATTCCTTTATCAAACAACACTCATTATTTCAAAAAGTGTAAATTTTTTTGAAAATATTTTTTACATAGTTTCAAGTCGCTTATAAAACAACGTTTTTATTAAAAAATTATATTTTTAAATATTTTTTATCTTTATAATTTTTTAAGTTTTTTACTTTTTTGAATAACAACATAGGTTTTTAATTTTATATTCCAAAGCAGAATATTTTTCTTAGTATTTTGATACATGAAAATTGAATGTGGGGCGAGTAGTTTATGA
The DNA here is from genome assembly GCA_949089665.1 of Macrosiphum euphorbiae. NCBI lineage: Eukaryota > Metazoa > Arthropoda > Insecta > Hemiptera > Aphididae > Macrosiphum > Macrosiphum euphorbiae. Next base: position 106,558,477 of record CARXXK010000002.1, on the reverse strand, counting down.
GTTATAAGTATTAAAGAGACGAGCGGAGTGGATGGTTGGGGTTACACCCGCGAAGTTGTCCACTTCACCGCTCGTCTAAACTTTAAATACTTATAACTCATAACATTGACTTAATTTTTGATAAAGTCAGTAAACATGTGTTATAAAAGTATTGATGAGATAATTTAAAACTATATTCCACATAAATGTTATATATAAGTACTTTTTTTCACATAATATCTTCAAATATATTATAATATCTAGCTGAGTGTGACCGTTCAGAAAAAATTAATTAATAATAAAAAATCAGTTCATATTAAAATAATAGTGTAGTATATTGGTTGCAATGGTAATCAGCATGTTTGTTGATTTGTATATTGTAGTATTATTTTTTTTTTTACTCGAGGAGGCCGCTAAATCATTTAAGATGTCTATTGCTAGGAGACGATTTATACGAAAGAAAATTTTAGAAAATCAACTGGAAGAGGAGGAAATCTGGATGAGAAAAATACAACAGTGGCACAACAGTGTATTATAATTTATATTGGGTGCTATTGGTTAATCGGGCATGTTTGTTGATTTGTATTTTGTTTTTTGTCAATATATATGTAAATAAATGAATGTTTGTGTGTAGATTAGACCTCTGAAAAGATGACAGGCAAATTTAAAAATGGTTAAATTTGGTTTGTTTTGATTCATCTGATATTAGTACTGTTAGAATTTTGTATTAACTGATTATATTGATCCACAATAGGTGGAATACAACAAACTTGGTATAACATTGATACTTTAGAGTGGAATCATATACATTTAAGTACAAACATCAAGGGGTAAGCGATTTACCACAGGTAGATTTGCCTACCTGATATATACTGCTGTGAAGTAGAATTATTATTATTATTCAGGGCAACGGAAAAGTTAAAATACATTTTGAACACCATACACTGAATATTAAATAACGAATTGAATAAAGTTTGAGTCCTATAGATTTGGTACATTTAACGGGTAACGAAGTACACGGGATCAGATAGTAACTAATAAATATTAATAATAACAATAATAAATTAATTTGATGAAGGTACCGATAAACTTATTGTATTGGTAAAAATTATTTCAATTTTAAAATTTTAAAATTTTATACACATAACAATAATACAAATTTAATTTATAAATAAATAAAAATTATAAAACAAATACTTTTGACTTTTTTTTTCAGACTATTTATCTTGAAAATAGATATTTTTACAAAAAGATATTGAAAATTGCAAATTTTTGAAGGCCTGAACCTTGGTTGTAATACAATTTATATCGTAATACAGTACTCACATCATATTGTATTTCAGATGTTGTTAACTTGTTTGATAAACATAAGAAAAATGTTCAGACCAAGGGAATCAAATATTGATAACAATAATTGAGGGAAAATCCAAAACGTACTATAATTGTCAAAATACTGATTTTTCAGGAGAAACGATTTTCTGTTTTTTAACATTTCCAATAAAACAAACTATTAAAAATAATTTAATTTCAATTAAAAAGTTAATTAAATTCATCATATTTTTGATATCACATCTTATACTGTTAAGATCTGTTTTTTTAAAAAATTAGTCTTTTTAACAAGAGTTTGACGAAGTGTTTTGTTGTGATTAATTTATTTACGATACTTAACTAACCCCCGCCAGGACAAATAATTAAATATGACAATTCGTAAACCTCATATGATACACATAGTTAAGTTCTACACAATATATATAATATAAAAGCAACGAAACCAGTATACTATAACATTTTTATAAATATTCTATAGAGCGTGACGGTCGGCCGGCGCGCAGCTCGTCGGAATTGTCTCCATTGCTGAACCCGCGGCGGCCGGCAGTCGCGATAGTGAATGTGCCGACGCCGCTCAGTGTGCGCACACGATGAATAATATTATCGTCCGTTCGTATTTCGCCACCACATTCGCGTTTCTGGTTGTCGCGTTCGAATGGCGGGCCTCCGAGATCTGTTGCAACAGTAGTACAGTGGTCGCGTCATGCCAGAACAAAAATCGGACGTTCCACACGATCGAGGCATTAGGTGGTGGCACGTGCGATGACAACCGGACGGCCTGGCCGATCCGGAAGTGCTGTCCGCTGGGCCAGTCGTACGATATGGAACGGAAGTTATGCCTCATCAGAGCCGGGGTGAATGGCAAAAAGTACCTGGATCAGATGATGGGGATGATAGTGGATCTGATGTTTGGTCCCTATCCTTCTAGAGTGATGTTGATGGTGGGCTATAATTATTATGAGCAGCCACTGTGCGACGCCGGGGACGTGCTATTCAACGTGCGCACCGAAGACATTTTTAGGATGCTAAAAGCGTATTCGCGGGCCTCCAAGTTGACGCCGGGCTACTGCTGCGACCTGACGCCATCCGATGAGCTGGTGGCCAGGACGTGCCACGGTGCTGCTGTGGTCTGTTGCAACAGTAGTTCAGTCGCAAGTGGCGGCGGAGACGTCGTCGCGTCATGCCAGAACAAAAATCGGACGTTCCACACGGTCCATGCAATCGGTGGTGGCACGTGCGATGACAACCGGACGGCCGTGCCGATCCGGAAGTGCTGTCCTCTGGGCCAGTCGTACGATGCGATAAAAAATGTATGCCGACCGGATGGGATGGGCATCGACGAGCACCTGCAGAGGATGATGCGGATGATGCTGCAACTGATGTATGGTTCTTGGGAGGCGCAAGAGGTGATGATGGTGGGTTACAATTACGAGCAGCCACTTTGCGACGCCGGGGAGGTGCTAGTCGACGTGCCCACCGCGGTCTTGGAGATGCTGATGCAAGCGTACTCGTCGGCCTCCGAGTTACCGCCGGGCTACTGTTTCGACCGGACGTCATCCAATGAGCTGGTGGCCCTGACGTGCCACCCCGCTGCTGTGGTCTGTTGCAACAGTAGTTCAGTCGCAAGTGGCGGCGGAGACGTAGTCGCGTCATGCCAGAACAAAAATCGGACGTTCCACACGGTGCATGCAATCGGTGGTGGCACGTGCGATGACAACCGGACGGCCGTGCCGATCCGGAAGTGCTGTCCTCTGGGCCAGTCGTACGATGCGATAAAAAATGTATGCCGACCATATGGGGTGGACGGCGACGAGCAAATTCGGAGGATGATGTCGCTACTGAGGTATTTACGGCTGGTACCCGATGCGGGGATGGTAGGTTATAATTATGAAGGGCTTCCGTGCGACTACCCATACGAGCTACTCAGACAGCCCGACATATTATATGTGCTGCTGAAAAGTAAACCGTCGAAGTTTCCTGAGGAACGCTGCTTCGATCTGTCGCCATCCGGTGAGCTGGTGGGCGGGCTATGCATGCGAGGTGAACATTGCCTCAATAACACGTGCGTCCACAGGTGCTGCAAGGGCGACCAGATGATAGTCGACGGCTCCAAGTAAGTCCATAGCATCCAATTTTTAAGTATAATGTAGTAAATAATGCTTGTACATAAAGCGCATCTACAGCTATAGCTGCAGTTGGCGCTGTGGTTATTTGGTGGGAAAGGGATGAAGGAGGCTACGAGTTGTCCTATTTGCAAAATGTCGAATGTGTATGTATATAAATTGACATACATTGTATACATTTGTATTGGCACCGAAAACATGTTTCAAGTCTGGCATGCCAGACCTAATTAGTAATTTAAGGGGTGGATACCAGGTGGTACAATATATTTTGTAAAAATGTCTATAGATATTATGATAGTTAATATAAAAATAACTATTGACCAATGAATTTAATAAGCGGAGAAATCATAAGCCGTGTTTGAGTTATAGTTGTCAGTTACCTGTTTATTTTGTCATTGTAAAGTGGCGCCGAATTCCAATCATGTTTATGTACGAAAGCTACGAAGTGTGCCCTCAGAATAAAATCCAACCCGGGCAAATGGCCCTCTTCGCACCCCTCAGCGGGCGACCATGAAAGCTGCCACCTATATATATATATATATATATTTATATATTATTTAATTAGATATAATTCAGCTTAGGAGTGGGACTTTAAATGAGATTAGAAATGTAAAAAGTGAGGAATTAGGTAACTGATAACTGCTCTGCTGTAAGGTTCAATTCATCTCGTTGAAAACATTACATTTATTAAATTATATTATTATTCATTATTATAATCGCATAATTGTATAATACCGCCTAGTACCTTTATATTAGAAATAACTTAGAATATTTAGCTTAAAATCAATAAAAATGTTTTTGAAAACGTCATTATGTATTGTAAAATATAATAATATACATAACAGCTTTGAGTCCAAACGAACAATATTTCGAGTGCCAAGCCAAAAACGACAAAACTGACCATTCTGACCGGGACATTATTTTTATAACGTGTGTGTCATTATCAATACACGCTGCACAAATAAACATATTAGTTGTGTATTGAAATTGATACACGTGGCACTCAAAGTGCAGTTAAGAACGATAAAATAACTAAAACCGTTTGAATATATTCTAATGTTGTATGGGGTTTTTGAAATATTTCACTAAACACTTCGTATTTCATTAATTCCAATTACGCTAACGAGCATATATCACGCAGTGGTCCAGAGTGCATACTGAGCGAGAAGCCGTTCACGATGTCCGCCTATGAAGTAGACGAGTACGGCCGTCAGGCCCGGTCGAACAGAACCGTGCTGCCGTACCATGTAGAATTCAAGTGTTCGCACAGAGACGTGCTGAACTACGGGTTCCGGTTGACCGAGGACGGCAGCCTTTACCTTACCTACGAACACCACATCGTGCCACCCACGGAATACTGCTTGGGGTATTCGCAGGTGACCGACCGCGTAGTGGCGTACATATGCGACGCCGACTTCGTGTACATGGTCGAACGGGCACGTGCCATCTCGATTCCCATTTTCTGTCGGGCAAGTCACGTGGCGTCTGCCGTGTGCCTGGCACTCGCGCTGCTCGCGTACGGCACACTGCCCAGTCTCCGGGACGACAGCAACTACTACGTCAAGTGCTACATGAGCCACCAGTTGGTGTCGTACGTCTTCGAAATTGCTCAGATGATTACAGAGAACCGACGAGGCCACACGTGCGTTCTATTCGGTATGTCTCACCTACGTTGTTATCGTTATTTGATTGATTCCTACCACACTCCCGCATGTCACATAATATATAGCAATATATCTAAGTCTCTTAGGATGATATGTAATACATTGATTTTGGGAAAAAAAGTATAAGGACAAAATACCCTATACCAATACGTCCAAGTCAATGTATAAGTTCCCAATTCGGAAAAATAAGTTCCAATTAGATCCAAATATAATATTGGCGAAGGTTTGAGGTGAAAATGGCAATGTGGGGAGTTGGCCACTTCACGCAACTAATTGTCCACTCATCTAAAAACTAAACAACAATAAATATAAATATTGCTGTTATTATTGGTCTTATCGATATACATACCTTATCTGAATTAGTATACATACTATTTATTATTATTTTATTTGTTTATATATTTTAGATTAATTTAAAGTGTGGTTTTAGGTTATATTACTTTATTTGTATTTCTGTCAACATTATGCTGGTTAAACGTAATATGCTTCGATATTTACTGGATGCTAAGGTATGTAAATTATATTCTTACATAATATAGTAAAAAAGGTGCTCTGCTATTCAGTAGGTTACAAGTGGGTCACTGTATAATGGATGGTATTAAATTTGAATTCAATAATATAATATCATTGTATAAGAAAAACGATTCTCAGCGGAGACGGCATGTCAGTCGACTAGGTATAAGACATATTATATACTTATCTGTGGTATTAAAAAAAAATTGACATATAATAGCTGGTACCTATAATAAATTCCAAATAAATCATATCACAGTATCCATTATTTACGTATAACGCGTTATACATCAACAACAAACCCTGATACCATCATAGATATATGATAGTGTACTTTAGAAGTTTCAAGTGCCCACGAATAATATTATACAATCACAACAAAATAACTAAAATAGTTATTCTAGGTTTTTTATTGTGTAATTTCGTCCAAATTTGAACTTAAAATGACTATAATAATAAATTGTCCATTTGTATTCTTTAGATTTTTTAGTAACAGAATTAACTACTTACGTGGAATCTTTTTTTAATTAAATTTTTACACTTTTTAATCCAACAGATAAAACCTTATTGATATTTATGGACAAAAAAACTGAAAATGTCCTTGAAAAGCTCAAAAAGGGTCAAAATATTTTCAAAATAGTATAGTGTATAGGAAATGCCAATTTTAAATATTCAGTCAAATTTTCATGTATCTACAGTCTTTTGTTATTGAATTACAACAAAATAAGGAAATCACTAGATAATTAATTGTATCGAGTGAATATCCAATGTTTTAAAAATTTGAATTTCAATAAAAATTTAATTTTAATTCCTTATAGACATTTTTGTTTTTGATAAAGGTAGAAAAGATTATGAGGAATCTCGTATTACATTTTAATATCTTAGATTTAAAAAGAACAATTTTTATGAATTTCTACTTCGAAATAATTTTGCTAATTTTCGTCATTTTTACGTAGTTATTCAATATTTGAACTTTTAATGCTTATAACAAAAACTGTGCCTAGGGTTTTTTAATATTTTTCATCTGTCTTTGAAACAATATATTAGGAGCCTTATATTAAATTTTTAAGCTTTTGTACCCAACAAATACAATTTTATTGTTGTTTATAGAATTAAAAACTAAACAAATTGGAAACTGAAAATGTAACTAAACAGCTCAAAATAAGTCAAAATATTTTAAAAAGACATGGTGTATAGAAAATGCTAATATAAACAGTCAGTAAAAATGTCGTGATCTACGGTTATGTGTTTTAGAGTTACAACAAAAACCAAAATCGATTTTCTCGAAAAAAGATTTTGCGTAAAAATTCCCGTTTTTCCTTAATTTTTCTTTTGTTTTTAACGTCGCTTTTGAAAACCACTGGGAAATTTTTACTTTTGACCCCCCCAAAGTACCAACTAGATTCACTTTCCTATCAGAAAAGATACTGTTGAAGATAATCCAAGAACGTCTAAAAAGGTGATGACATACACAAAAAAAAATTAAAATTAAAATTAAAAAAACACACATCATTGTAAAATCAATACATTCATCGTTCCACTCAGAATCTAAAAAAATGTAAAACAATAACGAGTACCTTTATGTGGTGTTATAAATTCTAAGCTACAAAGAAGTATTAAGTAGGCAGATAATTATATTAAATATATTATAATAAAAGTAAATATCAGTTTATAAGTATCTATAATCACTGATCATTGTCCTATCAACAATAAAAACAAGAAGATAATATGTATATATATTCAAAATATTTTCTCTCCCTCCCCTGGGCCTGTTCGAAAACCTCCCATGGTCGTACATTCATATAGGCGTATGTCTCGTTTGGAATAAATAATAGTCGGAAAAACTAAAAAGTATATAAATAGCAATTATTATAATAAAGTCGTGTGTGAAATACGAATACCTACACTCATCAGTAATGTACTAACAAAATAAACAAGTCATGAACAATATTATAATCGAATACATATAGTACCCATCTAGTATAGAGTATATCTATTTATGTTATTAAATATTTTAGTTAATATTGCTATATAGTTTATTATTCGATTATAGATATCGATAAAATTCCTTTATGAAATCAATAGTAATAATATCAAAATTGAAACTTTTCAAATCAATGAGTTAAATCAAAATTATAATCGTTTGATAATTTTTATTAAAAAATCAAATCCAATTGTAAAAATAAATTTAATTCAAAATTAAAATTCAACATTAGCCCAAACAATCGATAATAATAAAATTGTTCATTATTGATATATGAAACGCACATACGGCTGGTAGGTAGAAATCAAAATTAAATATTTATTTGACAGTTCCAAGTTCATTAGGTAATGTAAGTCGATAAATTCTATGACCAAATTAATGAGCCGATTTACAATAGGAATAACGCACAAGACAAAAATTAATTTTTTTTTTTTTATATTTTACCTATTAACTGATGTAATTACACCAGTGCGCAGTATACCATATTATAATATAAGGTTTTGCTTCTTTAATCTAAATGTACAAAATTCAACAGTGCATAATATAACTGCATATAATATTTTCAACATGTTTTTAATTTAGGAACTACATTTCAATAAACAGAAATACATCAACATCAGTACGTACCATTATGTACCATTTTTACTGTTGGGGACTTTCAAGTATTTTTGTATGTACTGGTCTGGTTTTTAAATATTCACAAGACGAATCGCTACAGACATTTGCACCCGATTTTGGAGAATATGGTTGCTTTTACTACCGTAAGTTCACACAATTATTTTTAAGTAAATTAATTACGACATTTTTATTTTTTTCAGATATAAATATTGTAAATTTTAGATCGGTGTAGATGTTAATGTTTTATAAGTAACCACAATATAATGTAATCATAGGTTTTATTTCAGGATAAGCACAATTAATTACACATTTAATACAAAATACACATACATTCCTGGAGTCGGATAGGCCAGTCGAGCATTCGAAAAAATCTCGAAGGGTTGCTAACATTTTAGGATAAAATGGCCGCAATGCTGCATTACAATTTATATGACAGCTATAAAATAGAATACTATCAACAAGTTATTATTATTTACTAATATTAATATGTGGCCAATAAATGGGCTATTGGGCCACCATAACAAATTATGGGCTGGTAGAAAAATATTTTTCGAAGAGCTGAGACTACTCATGATGCAATTATATTTTCTAAAATATCATTTCTTGTGTAATACAATAAAAATATAAATAAAGTACCAAAAAACTAATTCATTATTATTTTTCAAACAGGATGCTGGATTTAACTTTTCACATATTATAACATGTATAATCTACTAGGGCCAAATTAATCCAGCGAAAATGGCAGTGGACATAATATAGAATATTTTTATTTTCCACTTTACACTTAGCTTGTACTCTTCTAATAGGTCCACTGACAAGCATGGTACCATCTCAACAGACTGACAAAACTGATTTCCAATTTTTTGTCATAGTATAACTGCTTTACTACCCCTTAAATAAATGCATTTGGTAGTAATTTTATTCAAACAAACCTTTGTTACATTAGTAGTTTTGTTCGTTCTCTTCAGTGCAGCCGAACACTAGCTCCGGCTGCCACAATACATGTTTTGAGTGTTTGGTGGACGGTTGTGGTACCTACGCATGCTAGTAATAATGGCTTGTTTAAAATGTTTTACTTGAAAATAATAATTCTTGGTATGATTATAAGTTTATATTCTCTTAAAACATCTAATATAATCTCTAAAAAACCTTTAAGTATTCTCAGTATATTCTCTTAAACATTTTAAAAATAAGCAAAAATAATCAATAAAAATCAATATAATATGCGTCAATAATCAATATGCATTTTTATAATTTTTTTTTTCCACTATTAAAACAATGTTTTATTTGCTGAAGGTTCTATCTTTCGTGTGAATATTATTTTTAAATTTACTGATTTTTTTATTTGCGCGGTGACTTATAATACTAAAACTACGTGTTTTCCTTTTAACAAAATGATAGAAAAAAAATTGAAAATGTTCAAAAAAAATTTCTGGGTACCATAATATTAAAATTAATAATAAATGAATATTTTATTTCCAAATTTACAAAATATTCCAAAATATACTAAATGGGTTAAATACGAACTCAGAATTGAATGAAACGTCCACATTTTTTACTCTCATAAGACTGCATAGACCTAGTAATGATATGTAAATACATATAGATCCAGTTTTTAATTATTCTCTATTTACTTACACAAAACACAAAGACATACACCCTAGCTACAGGAGCCGCTATACATGTTTTGTGTGGGTGGTGGACGGTTGTGGTACCTATTCAATCTATTATTAATGGCTTGTTTTAAATTTTTTGCTTCAAGATAATAATTGTTGGTGTGATTATAAGCTTAATATTAATACGCTAGTTTTATTAGTTTTCCCTATTTACCTACAGAAAACAAAAAATACCTACATCCATAATAATTAGGTAGCTTAACAGATTATTTTTCAACTGAAAACTATCTTTGTTACCTACAATTTTTAAAAAATGAATTTAATTTTGATTGAAAAATATTTGTTACTCATATATATTATTTGCAATGGTTAATTTTTACATTATTTACTTATTTTTATGTTTGTGAAAAAAAGTTTTTGTTCGATTCATAAGGGGAAAAAAAATAATAATCGACGGTATACGTGTTTGTATAAAGTTTAACATTTTGCAATATAACTTTGAATGAACATCGGTGACACTAGTTTTCTATACTAAAAGTGTATATTGCATGGCTATAAATGTATAGGTAATTATTATTAATTTATATCAATTATTTTTCCAGATATGTCTGGCCACGGAGGTTTAGTTTTCATCCTGATACCAATGTCTGTTATGCTGACTGCCAATTTAATTTTGTTCAGGCTAACTGCTATTCATTCTTCAAGAGTTAAATCTGAACTTAATAAATTCTATAGAACAGATTCAAGAACAGAACATTTTCTTGTTTACAAAGAGAAGTAAGAATACAGTAGGGTACTATCCATCCACATAGGGCACATACCTAATATAGTCTGTTAAGTACTTTTGGAACCTACATAATTATATACATTATTTAAACATTATATATTATAAAACATTGAGCTCTGCGAGGTAAGTCAAAATATAAGTGATAAGCGTGTAAAAATAAAAACATAATGAAAAATCTATATTTTTAACTTGTACTATAGTACAACATATTATACAGATAATTTAACGTTATTACTAGCTAAACTAAAAATTTGATAAATTTGAAGTTAGTAGTTTCCGTCTTCTCCACTAGTTAAATTATAAATGTTCTAAACAATTTTTGATTTATTTTTTAAAAAATATTTGAAATCGTTTCATTTGACTTAATATGGATTTAAATTTTAAATTTTTGACAGATTTGTAATGAGCATCAAACTATTTCTGATTATTGGAATACCGTATTTTCTTACGGTACTATCTATTGTATTACGAATTGAAGGGACGAAATGGAACATTATTTATTCCTCTAGCAGTCTACAAGGTGTATTTATATTCATTATATTTGTGGCCAAGCACCAAGTTATTATGGACTTAAGGAAAATCTTTAGAGGTTCAATGGATCACAGTGGGCCGACGCAATATAATATTATCTCTGGGTCGCCGTCATAAGAGTGGCAATGTGCAGTACTCATAAAAGTTAAAATGATTTCTAAATGCAATATGTATATAGAATGTAGATATTATTATATTATATTAAGACTCTAGGATCTAGGGCATATAAAAACCCTTATATTATGTGTGCCATTAAATATTAAGTTTTTGTTTTTTTGTGATTATTATAAAAATAAAATAATAGTTAGGTAATAGGTAATCAAAAAATACGATTGTATATAAGGTATGTTATGTATTACTCAAATAATTTTTCTTTGTTCTAAATACATAGTATATATTTATAAAATATATTATGAATAAATCCTATCTAATAAAATTACAAAAAAAATTTAAAATTGTTTAATTGATTTTTATCTTCAATTTCAATATTCACTTCTATTAATTTTAAATAAACTACAAAAAGCATGTTGTAATGAAATTATAAGCAACAAGTTTTGTGCTACCTGCAATTCCATAATTAAATACCTACCTAGGTATATTATACATATTTATACCATAATAATTCAATCTAGGTATCATAATTAATGTTAATTAACTACTGTTTGTTTACAATTAGTATGCACAATTTATGAGCTGTTTACTTTTTATTCTTTTCAATAAATTAAAATGTAATTTTTACACAATTATATTTTGAACCAGAAATTATAATATTGTTACATCAATTATTATTTTGTATCAGTAGTAAAAAAAACATTGCGATTATTTCATGTGGTGTTAAATTATTGTTCAGATCAATCGTCGTTTTAAGATTTATGAATTATGATAGAATTAAAATGAGAATTAGACTAACCAAATCCTTCAAGATCTATCAAAAATAAATTTAAATTGGATTAAATATTCGTTGAAAATACAATCTAAACCATATAATGTAGGTACCTATATACTTGCACATATAATTCTATGTCAGAAATAAACATTTTATATTTATTACCTATGCACGATATACTCATACAATAGGTACCTATAATATATATAATATGGTGTTATATTTATATAATATGTACATTTCTTTATAACCGGTTGTGCTTCAAAATATTTACATATTGATTCATTGTAGACTCATTTTGAAATTTTGACATTTTCATACAGAGTATCTATTAAATAATTTTAATTAAACCCTATTACCACATATCCTATTACCAAATACTAGTATTTATAATAAATACTTTTATTTAAAAGGCGAAACAAAAAGTTTAATAGTTTGTAATTGTTTAGCTTCTATTGCAGACGATAGCGAGTAGATAAGTGTACAAAAAGTGCTATCGTGAATTTATTAAACTGCAGACTCATCGAGGGACATCAAAAACCAGTTATAACATAAGGTATAATGAATAATTATCATTTACATTATTACCTATCTACTCTACGAATGAATTTTTTTTTACGATGTACGATAATCCTGTTTATAGTAACCGTCGCCCTTATGCTAAAGTTATAGCCAGAATTTAGACCCAGAACTTTGAAATCAGTATTAAACGAAATCGGCTAATGACTAGCATGTATTTGTAAGGCTCTTTTTGAAATTTGTATGTCCTTCGGACGGCTGCTTTACATTTTTGAACTTATGAGGTTGGCCCACCTGCTTTGACCAAGAACTTTGAAATTAACACCAAGCGAAAGTTAATGATTAGCAAGAATTTTCAAGTAAGTTTATATATGTTTCTGTAAGTACTTACTATACAATTTTGTTTAAGATTAAACACGTAGTTATTTTCTGATAAATTCTTGGTACAAATTCATAAATTGACTAGGTACATTCCAATTTCCAACTGGATAATTAATTGACTCAATAACGGATAAGTTCGCAAGCTAAGAGGTACCACTAAATATTTCAGTTCGATAACCTATTATATTGAAATGGGGTTTTTACTGAATGACAGATATTATTTAAATATACATTCTCAGATGAATTTCAAATTTTCAAATAATACAGTGCCATATAACTTATTTTTTTTAAAATGTTTACATCAATTGTTTTTTTACATATTCGGATAGAATATTTTTTTCAAAACAATTTATGTTTAAAAAGTTTTTTTCTAATTACAAAATTGGCATATGCAACTTAATATTTACGAGTAATTTTTTTGAGGAATTATAAACTAAATTCAACTTATTGTTACTTATTTATATCTAATATTGTTAAATACCTGTTTTCACACAGATAAAATAGTAAAAACAACTTTGATAACATTTTAAAATGTAAGTTGTATCGCGCATGCGCGTATCGAAAGAGTTAAAAATTTGAAACTTATCTGAGAATTTGTATTTAAGTACTATTTGTCATTCAGTGTAAACGCCATTTCAATATAAGGTCATCGAACTGAAATATTTAGTGGTACCTCTTAGCGTGAACACACTATATTATAAATAGTTACTTATGTAAAATCATTAATAAAAACTTTTTTTATTTATTATAAGATTAATGCCAAACGGCTTTTATAGAAAGGTAAACAGTATATACATGTTTAAATACAAATTGATAACAGTACAGATTTAGGTACAAACTAATAGTATGAGACAAACAAAATAAATGTGAAAAAAATGTGAAATTAGATTGGCACAGTTGATTGGCCAACCTAAGCATCCTGTGCATGGGGTGATTATGGCTGAAGGAAGTAGACAGAGTTGGAATGTAATAATTATAGTGATTTTGAACATTGGGTGAGGGGATTTTAAATTTGAAAATATAAAGAACGGAGACAGGTAGGCGACGAAAAAAGCACGTACGATGCACCAGTACCGCCCTTTAAAAAATGTTTTATTTCATCAATAACTAGCACGCAATTAACATGAATTTGCATGACTAATTTTGCAATTTAAACGATATCAGTGTCGATGGAATCCCAAAAATTAAACGTTTCACCATCATCGCCCAACAAAAAAAAGGAATTTTTTTTAATTTTACATATCCTTCATTTAGCACGCATTTAGCATGAATTTGCACGACTATTTCCGAAATCCGCACGATCATAATTTCCGTGCAACCTCGACCACGTGCCATCCAATACGACGGGAATTAATTTTTATTATTTTTATTAATCATTATTAGAAATTATTTTTATTTTTTAAGTTGCTGAGGATTAATAATTAAAATTAATAAAAATTAAAAATTGAACAATTAATAAAATGTTCAACTTTTTATTAATTATATTTAAAAATAGATTATTTATTCAACTAGACTTTTATTCTACTGATTTTTATATCCTATTTTTAGATTTTTTTTTTTTTTTTTTGAAGGGTTTTATAATTAAACTAAACTATTTTTATTGAAATTAGTTTTTTTATTGAACATACATTTTTATGTCCTATTATCGATTTTTTAAATTATAAATGCATTTTTTATTTAAATTTAATTTTTTCATTGAATATTATTTTTCATTCTTGGTTCAAACTTGGTTTTAAATTCTTAGTGGGACGATGAATGTATTGATTTTACAATGATGTGTGTTTTTTATTTTTATTTTTTTTTTTGTGTCTGTGTACACGATAAAGTTTGAAATAATGCTATCAATAATAAATAATAGGTACCTAATATATTATAATATTATTATGAACATACAAATTTTACTGAGATGACGACAATTCAAATTTAAAGTATTAATTATCAAAAAAATAAATTGACAATAAAAAGTGTATTTCATTTTTTTGTATAGAGACGAATTTATCTTGATGGATGAATTTTTTATCTTAGATAATTATATAGATAAAACGCAACTATTTATCTAGATACGATAAAAGATAACTAAATAATTATCTAGATAAGTCACAACACTGCTGATGAGTGTACCTACCCATCCTGGACAATTTTGATTTTCCTCTTTGACTAATTATATATTGTAAAGACATTCGAAAATTAGGATATTTATACAATAATATAGTTTTACAGGATACGTGTATACTAACAACAGTTGATATTGCAATAAATTATTTTATGCTAGTCTAGTTACCTAGGTATATCAGATTATCTAGGTATTATCTGATGCACTGAAAATACAGAAATTCTTTCTATTAGTTATAAATATATTTTTAAAAGTAATATTTGTCTAAATTTTCGAGTGCGCTAAATTGTCGTGCGCTATAATTACCACTCTCACTTAACGTGAGCTGAAATTACAGCGCGAAATTTACGGTGCACCGTTATACTGGTATATTTATAATCCCTCCCCCCCTAACATTACATTTCTACCAGTGGGTAACTATATCCTAGGATATATTTAACCCTCCCCCACCAAGGGATGTCAAAATATCTTAGTATATATTTACACCCAGTAACTATAACCTAAGATATTATATTTACCGTGGGAGGTAAAAATTATTGAGGGTATTAGAATCCTATGACACAGGTTCCCCCACTCCATTCGTGTACGCATTTCATTATTGCGCTAATTCACGACATCAAGATTTTAGGTATGTATTCTTTGTTTCATTTCGTTATCGACTATCGCTTCATTTAAATCACCTTAATATATTGTATAGATTTATTAAATTGTAATTATTACTAGTGTTAGTATATATTGATGTGTTATTACTGTTGTTAGTTATTATACTTTGTACTTTGTTCATACCTCGCGTACAATAATATATTGATATTATTTTATTATAAATATACCAACTAAAGTGTACAAACAAACTACAAAGAATACAACATAAGGAAAAGTAACTACTATTATTGAATAATATAAAGAAACTTAGTGATAAAATAAATTCCACAAAAACTGTTCTCTAAAATGTTCTAAAAAAATTGGTGATATCACAACGAAAAAACATCGTGTAAAACGCGGCTAAGTAAAAAAAAAAATATAATAATAATAATAGAGACGCCGCCTAAAGAGTGTGCATAGGCACCGTCCGATCGAGTTTCGACGCCACCGTCGCCTTTCTCGTTGTCGCGATCGGCTGGTGGCCGGTGGGCCTTCGACGTTCTGGTCTGTTGCAACAGTAGTTCAGTCTAAGTATATTGAATTTAAATAAACTTATTGTATTTCAATAATGCATTTACTTGGCGAGGAATTATTTAGAATAGTATATAAATATTAATAATACATTTTTTTAAATAATTATAAGTGATATTTTAATAGTCCTTCGCATTTAATTATTTTGTTTATCACACTTTGTTTCTTTTAAGCAACAATTCCTAGACAAGTAAATAAATTATTGTAATACAATAAGTTTACTTAAATTCAATATACTTAGCATTTATTCATGATATCACATCATTATAGGGCTTGAAGATCTTATATTTTTTTTTTACTTAGCCATTTTAACACGTAGTTTACGAAGGGTTTTTGTTGAGATTAATTGATGTTATCAACAGTTATATGAAATGAAATGTTTTAGAATTGTACTATTTTACAGTTGTATATAAGGTAAATATTATGATTACATTCTTATACATGTAGATTATTGATAATTTGTATATCTTATTATGTATATTTCAAAATTTCCAAAACAACATATTTAACATAAAGTTAATAACTTTTAAACAAAAATTGTCTTTCGTTAATTAATATTATAGATCACAAATCACAATGTATAATATTGGTGCTTAACATTCGGTTATTTCTCAAAAATTCAATTGGAAACAACCCCTTTTATAGTCAAGGGTGGGGGTGAAAAATTGTATTCCCAGCCCCACCCACGGGAATTTTGCTCTTGCGGACGGAATTTTTTCGTAGGAATTCTGAAACCTATCATAGGAATTCATAGGAATGACGTGCTAATTATACGAACAAAAAAAATTGCTAAAAGTTAGATGGGTGGGAGGCTGGGGACATGCACGTGGAAATGTCTACACGGTCGAGGCGATCGGCGGAGGCCTGTGCTTAAATTCAATATACTTAGCATTTATTCATGATATCACATCTTTATAGTGCTTAAAGATCTTATATTTTCTTTTTTTACTTAGCCATTTTGACACGTAGTTTACTAAGGGTTTTTGTTGAGATTAATTATTAATGTTATCAACAATTATATGAAATGAAATGTTTTAGAATTGTACTATTTTACAGTAGTATATGAGGTAAATATTATGATTACATTCTTATACATGAGTATTGATAATTTGTATATCTTATTATGTATATTTCAAAATTTCCAAAACAACATATTTAAGTATTTAACATAAAGTAAATAACTTTGAAACAAAAATTGTCTTTCGATAATTAATATTATAGATCACAAATCACAATGTATAATATTGGTGCTTAACATTTCTCAAAAATTCAATTGCGGGAACAACCCCTTTTATATTGAAGGGTAGGGGTGAAAAATCGTGTTCCCAGCCCCACGCACTGGAATTTTGCTCTTGCGGACGGAATTTTTTCGTAGGAATTCTGAAACCTATCATAGGAATTCATAGGAATGACGTGATAATTATACGAACAAAAAAAATTGCTAAATGTTAGATTGGTGGGAGGCTGGGGACATGTACGTGGAAACTTCTACACGGTCGAGGCGATCGGCGGAGGCCTGTGCGATGACCACCTGACGGCCGTGCCGATCCGGAAGTGCTGTCCGTCGGGTCAAGGCGGACGGCGAAGAGTATCTGCGGAGGATGATGCAGCAACAGCAGCACGGATTACGGGCGATGACAGATGAGGCGATGGTGGCTTACTAGTAAGCTGCTACCTATACGATTTTCCTGTCTTTATTTTTGTTTTAGTTGTTTCGCTAGCTGAATAAATTAAGATCGGTACAAAGTATAAACAATAAATTCATGATCATAAATTCAAAATAATTTTGGCACAGTTCTACTGGTAAATTGTTAAGATTCCTACAGTACATTTCTGACTCAGTGGCGTAGCGTGGGTCTCAGCTTACTGCTTAGCGTATGCGTTGAAATAGTAAGTTAATGGAATCGTGGGGGGATATGCCCTGCACACCCACCATACGGTTTTTAAAATTTTACTTTAAACATACAAAGTTTTACGTATTCATTAATATATATTACATTACCTAGTACATAATAAAGTATTATATTATTTAATAAATAAAAAGTAAATCACTTTTTAAAAATTAATGCACGTTACAACTCATAATAGACTGTCAACGATAGCGTATGCAATACTGATCCTGCATACCTACACGAGTGACGAATCGTTCTATGTTTTGTTATTAATATTATCGATAAGAACTATAAATAACTGTCGTTGAAATTCTGTACCCGTATGCAATCGCCTACTTCCATACTGCTTACATAATAAACAATAGGTTATTACGAAGCACTAAATTAGTACAATGAAATTTAAAATATTTTTATAAAAATATAGCATTATTAATAATAATTATATATTATATATATAAAAAAAAATGTTTTCATTTTGTGAAGGGTATGCTGTATGCATACACAGCATACTCATACGCCACGCCACTCTTTTCTGTAGACATATTAAGTTATTACACTCGGGATAACTGGTTTTAATTTGAATCTTAAACCTGTCCCAGATTATAATATACATATTATATTCATTTAATACCGACGTACATTTGGTTTTAAATGTTTTTCAGTTTCGATTTTGTGATTATGATAATCTTAAAAAACATTTGCCTATGTTTTTTAAACTTATTTGGCTGGTACATAAATATTCAATATTAAAATATACAATACCGATTGAGGAAAACGATGAATTTTTTACCTCACTTGTTTCGTGTACATTAATTTTCATATATTATATTATAATGATGTACATATATACCTGAAATAGTCCTATATTATTTGTAAAAAATAGTAATAAAGTTTTCAAAATGACTATGACACGTGTCTGAAATGACGCTTAATAAAACAAAATTCCCCTTGAACTATTTTACAGGCCCCTAACGTAATCATTCTAATCAGTGACCACTTAACTCCCAACAACTGACGCTAGAAAAACCAATATATTTTTATGCGGACATTTTCTTCCCATTTTTCTTTTAAGTTAATTATTGACTAATAAAATTGAATTTAATAACATAATATTATTTATTATTTAATCTGAAAGTTTTTTTTAAAATAAAATATAAAATTATCATTATTTATTTTCATAAATATAATAGATTGTAAAATATGTATATGTTTGATCAACTGAACTACTTACTTGAAACAATAAAAATTTAAAAAAAAAATAAGTAGGTATAAAGTAAAATATAATTAATAAAAATGGTTAAAATAATTGCTTGTGAATTTGATTCAAGTAATTCAGTTATCAAAAATATAATCCATAATTTATTATACGTATTTATAAAAATATTTGAAAATATTAGACAATAGGAATAAATAAATTCATATTAAATTTAAAAAAAAATTGGGGGGACCATCAGATTCATACCTATATGTCACCATTAAAATATGAAATGCAGTTATTCCATGAACTATCTAGGTTATAGACTAAACAAATAAAACGATAAACTATATTAATATATAAATTATGACCTAGATATCCTGTACATTTTCCGCATCACAATGATTTAAGGACACAATAATATGTTAAAAATATTTTATATTTTTGAAATAATCAAATTCAAACTAAATTATGATATTATAGTAATATTTTGGTTACAACTTTTGAATTTAGTCATACCACAATAAAACTATGAATGATTGTTGTTTTAAATAGGTACCATATTATCCGAAAATGTGTTTTTTAAATTATTAAAGCCATATCAAACCTATTTTCTTGATCGTAATAATAAAAGAGCTCTTACTACTTTTACCACCATTATTTTGTAAGTATATTCCATAAGATAACAATTATTGTAAAAGACAGATCTATAATAATTGTTCCATATTTGGTATAAAATTATTATTCTGAATGTATCTATACCTATCATATCCTAGGGCATCATGTTTGATAAGCTTACAAGATATATTTATTTTTTCTGGATAATTAAACTTTTTATTATTACTTATTGAATATACTTCATCTAAATCATCTCATAATACCTATACAACCTTATACTTGATTATGTTTTATCGTGATATCTATACTTACCAGCTATACCTATATATTAATTTAAAATACTTCCAAGTTAAAAGTCATTCTTTCACAAAATATCGGATTCAATTTTCGTCCTAATAGTTACTCTAGGAGCACTTTTGTCCCACTACATGATAAGATTTTAACGATACCATTCTCATTTATTAATACATTTATAAAAATTAATAATATCTATTACTTTAGTCTCTACAACAAAAACTAGCATACGAAGTTAACAGGTTGTTTCCCAACGTAAGCATATTTTTTATGAGTGTTTGTAGTTTTAAAATTGACGAACGTCAGAAAATCGTGAATTATTTTGTAGTTAAGAATTCATAATATTTTATTTTAGTATCTATCATTTGAAAATTTAAAACAAGATGAATCATAAAATTTTCTTTCTGGAAATTACAAAACCAAATTTGAAGTAAAGACTAAAGGCACAATAATTTGTTATGAATGTTTGAGATTTATTTATTTTTTTTTATATTTATTTTTTTTTTGTGTCTGTCATCACCTTTTAGGATAGTAAAATATATTATATTATATATTATATATATTATTATATTTTCTTCAACAGTATCTTTTCTGAAAGGAAAGTTAATTTGCTTGGTACTTGATTTCTGACAAATTTTGGTTTTTGGTGTGACTCTAAAAAAAATTACCGTAGATAAATGAAATTTTGACTGAATGTTTATATTAGCATTTTCTATACACCATAACAATTTGAAAATATTTGAGCTGTTTACTGACATTTTCCGTTTCTAATTTAACCCAGATTAACCCAATAGACTTAAAACGAATTTGAGAAAAAATGGACATACAACTTTTTTCATCTTACCCATCGAATTGAATAACGTTTGACACATAATTTTGATTTAGTATACCTACATCTGTTAACCATCATATTGTATGACCTCCGGTGGACCGGTTCATTTGCATTTATACAAGTAGGTATTTTCATAATAAGATACAGTATATTCCGGTTGCGAATCATCTTAAAATATTTGTGAAAATTGTATTTATACGATATATGTGTATATATTATGATTATTTATTGGTCATTATATTATACGTGTATACCATTAAATACTGTTGACTGTTGAGGAAGAATTTGGACTTTTGCCCAGAACAAAATCACCTTAATATGTATATAACATAAGTTAAAAAAAATATAAATTAAAATAATGTGTTTTTAAGAATTGATCTAAGAAACGAGTGTTTAGTTTAAGAAGTATGCCGATTATAATATGTCATACTACATATATATTATTCCAACTAAAATACTTAGACTTTTTTTTTAAGCTATTAAAGAAATCGATATTTTATATTCCTGTTTCACAAAGTATGTTATTAATAAATATTTTCGTGGACAAATTATAAACATTTTGAAAATTTGGCAACTATTGTTTTACGAATACCTATTGTTTATAAATGCATCTTACATGCACGCAGTGAACAAAAAATTGAAATGCCACTATTCAAGTATTTTGAAGTATTCTCAGAATTGAATCAAATTTTTAAAAATAAAATGCTCTTTTAAATTATTTTTCATCCATACCTTAAGCAAATTTGTCTGTTTCTGTGAACGATTCTAAATACTACACCACTGCACTGCAATGCACTGAGATGTGAGACTGCAGTAACTTAACTTTTAAACTCAACATAAAAAAAAAGTTTATTTTGATTTTCAATATTTTAACTGCTTTACTACCCCTTAAATAAATACATTTGGTAGTAATTTTATTCAAACAAACCTTTGTTACATTGATAGTTCGGTTCGTTATAGAATTTACCCAAGACGTTGGTGCATTTACTTTTTTTATTACTTTCATATTGACCATATTTTTCAGTTCAGATTCTAGTTTATCATACATTTTAAATGGAACTCTCCTAGGAGGATCAATTTTAGGTTGAATATTAGTGTCTAAATGAATATGATAAGTGATTGGTAGACATCCTAGACCTTCAAATAAATCTTCATACTCATTTAAAATAGAAATCTCTTTATCATTATTTATGAGATTAATTCTAGATATTAAATTAAGATTACTACAAGTTTCCAACCCTAGTATAGTATTACATGAAAAATGAACTATGTAAAATTCAATTAAGTAATATTTTTGTTTATAAAAACATTTAATAGTGCTTTTACCTAAAGTGGATATCTTATTAGAGTTAAAAGCCATTAATTTTACATTAGATTGTTTTTTAATACTACTGACAGAAATATTCATTTTTTTAAAAATTTCAATTGACATTATATTAGCTTGGGCACCTGCATCTAACTGACAATTCACATATCTATTATTAATTTGTAATACAATTTGCCAAACATCATTTTTATTATGATAAATTATAGAACCAATAAAAAGTAAATTATCATTACTAGAATTATTTTTATCAAGTGTCACTTGATTAACCATCTTTGTCTTACAATATTTAGCAAAATGATTAAACAAATTACATTTATGACATTTAATACCTTTGGCGGGACATGAAAATTTATGACTTTGACCACAACGACTACATGTGGGACTAAAATTATTGTTTTTACCGTATGACTTCTTTGAACTTTCTTTTTTGATTATTGACGATTGACTGGACAGCGATGACTCATGAGTTTGATTGTTTTTATCCGATGATGTTGACTGACGATTCTTATGACCATATATGACCCTTGATGGTGACCTCGACTTTTGAACTTTTCTTTTGACTGGACTGTTAGTACTTCTTTGACTGCTTCATTGCTCCCATCCATGACATCCAGTTGCTTAACCCTTTGTTGTGACAATGTCATAGGCAATTTTCAATGCTTTTTCCAATGTAAGATCATCTTCTTTTAGTAGACATTGTTTAATTTTAATATTATTTGTATTTAGACCACAGATTAATATATCTTTTACTAGACTTTCTCGTAAAGACTCAAATTCACATGATATACTTTTATTTGTTAAATCTGCTATATATTCATTAATACTTTCATCAGGTAATTGGTAGCGTGTAAAAAATGTATGGCGTTCCACAGTAACATTTTTACGTGGAATAAAATATTCATTAAATTTGAATATTAGATTGTCCAATGTCAACTCTTTAATGTTAACATTAAATGAATTATAGATTTTTAAAGCAGCTTTACCAATAAAATGTAAAAATATTGATATTTTACGTATTTCTGGCTGACTATCATAACCACTCGCAATCAAATAAATGTTGAACTCTTGCAACCAATCGGACCAATTTTGATATAAATTTCCATCTAAGGATAGTTGACTTATATTACCAATAAGACCTGACGACATTGTAAATGTGTTTGTTGAAATTTGAGTATCAGTGCACGTGGTTTGTTGCGGCTCGTTTATTGATTCATCATGTTGTGATCCAGATTTATCTGCTTGATCCTTCTTTTTTCGACCCATAATGAATCAACACCTGACACCATGTTGTATTTGAAATAAGTAAACAAAATAATATTGTTTGACGTTTATTTATTTAATATAATTGACGACTGACGAGGCAACTCAAAGCAAGCGAGACGCGAGAGAGAGACTGCTTACACACATACAGTCACATACAATGAATGTGATATAATACAGTGTTACCTTAACACAACAATACCTAACCGAACCTACAAAAATGTTAACAAAACCTATATTTTAATACGTTTTGGATTAACTGTTTTACTTCCCTATATATAGGTAGGTATACTTACAACACGGGTAGGTAATATTAAGTTTTGGCATAACATTAAAGTACGTTTTTGTATAAATAATGATTGGTGCCTATTCTTTTAAGACGATTTGGTACGATTTGGCGTAAAACTGGAAAAAGTGTACGTTTTGATTTTCTAAGTATTATTTTATGTATGGAAAAGGTTCGTTTTAGATTAATTTTGACCAGACAAAAGTACGTTCGATGTTTCGATCTATTCTGACGATGCCAGTTAATTTATCGATGTTTTTTCCATATGAATCGATATCTAACTAGGTTTTGTCAATTTTGTCAGTAGAACGCAAGGCTGGGCAAGTTAATGTTTTTTTTTAACTCGTTAAGTTAAGTTATTTTAAAATAATTAAGTTAAGTTAAGTTAAAAGTTAACTTTGAAAAAAAAGTAACTTAACTTAGTGTAAAGTTAAAATTTGCTAATTTGCAAAAATAGAAAATTCCAGACACATAATGTGGTTTATTAGATAGTTTTTCTTTACGTCTAAGAAAATTACTGGGGAAATTTAAAATGATACATCAAAGAAAAAACACATTAAAAAATTTACATTATTCTTCGGAAGAAAATTAACTTAATTTAGATATTTTTGAAATAAAATTAACTTGAAGTTAACACGTTAATCTTGAAAAAAAGCAACTTATTAAGTTAAAAGTTAATTTGAAAAAAAAGTAACGAGTTAATAAACTTAATTAAAATTAACTTAACGTTTTAACTTAATTTTAATTTTTAACTCGTTAATGCCCAGCCTTGGTAGAACGTATTGTGTTTCCATCACTAAATTACTTTAAGCAAAGTAGGTATGTGTTAAAATGTTTATACAACAACAATTATTTCAAACTGTATATAATTTCGCTATTTTTCAAAGAAAACATATTATATAATATTCATAAAATATAAAATAAAAAAGTGGGAAAGTCAACGCTTTGCTGTGCAATAGGTGTCGTGTGGTTCATTGTAAATGATGTGTTCAATTCAACTATACGAAATAATTTAATTCCAATAGAAAACAACGATTCTGAGCGAAGACGATCTGTAT